>CAJQZN010036019.1:0-16955 GCA_907164685.1 Colias eurytheme | reverse complement strand
AAACAAGTTTCGGTGCCCGCCATACATTTTATATCATTGCGTAAAGTCGGACGAATTATTCCATACGTATTTGAAGACTAAGTACGTTTCTTTTTAATCTTCTCAAATGGTTGGTATTATTCATACTTATATAGAGGACTTACCTAAGTGTGTAAATATTCGAGTCTCACATACAGATGATCATACAAATTACCTACAAACTATCAAGAAATTATACAATTCATACAAGGTTGTTCATTATAATAATTCTTAACATGTATATTTTTACCACAACCATGCATATTGTTTGTTGTAAACAAATTCAATTTCCTGTTTAAAACGAAAAATATTCTTGGTTAATAATAAACCACGCGCATAATGTAGCGATTATCGTGTTTGTATGCTATAAATTGCTTCCATCAACAAAGCTTTATCGTGAGTTGAGAAGAGTGTGTTTAAAAACAGTTGCTCTCTACACTTTAAAGCATTTTACGATCCAGGCAATATCGGAAAAATGTTGGTCGCACGTGCGCACGGAAGCGTTGACTTCTACTAACACTAAAATTACAATTTTCAGTCAACAAGGGAGCTGGTCGCAATAAAAACTTGCAGTTCTCGTATTATCTATCCAAGAAATTAAAGTTTCTCAAAAGTGAAGTAGAGATATAAAATAAAAATATACTTATGTAATTATTTTCCTTTCCGTTGGATCCTCGTAAGTCCTAGAAATATTATGTTGAACACTAATCCTTTTTCCTACTACTTATATGCATATATGAGAAAGTTTCTGAGGATGGATGGATGGATCTCTGTTACTAAATTTTGGTAGAGAGAGATAGAGATTATAATATAGTCGGGTTTAGCGCATATAGCCTTCAGGGTTACCACAAGACGACTCCAGCTAGTAAGCTAGAGCTACAATTAACATCCAATCTAAAAATACAGAATAAGGAATGATACAAATAGAAATAATGAGCTAGCGGTCTTCTTTTCAGTTTCGTTGCTGTTTATGCGTCGTAACATTAACAGTGAAAAGTTCGTATGGAGAGAAGTTCACACTCGGATATCTCACAGGATCACAGAGACAACCCGGTGATATGAACTATCCTAGACCCGGAAGAGTGATATCAGGTAAATATGTAGTTTCTAATGCTTTTTCGATGTAAATAATGTAATCTCTTCGTATATTCATGATTTAGATTTTAGACACAACTAATCTATACCAAAACCAGTCAACTGCCGAAAAAAATTAAGTATATATATACTGCACTGTGTATACTAATCATTTGTAGATATATGCTAGCAATTACGAGCACAAACAATTCCATCTTTTATGATATGACGGATGATTTAATGCAGCCGAGAGACAGTTTACGCTAGAGTGACGGGTGTACATGTTCGGAGTGGCTCCAGGATATTCCAATAACAAACACCACTCATGTTCTGAATGAAAATCAAAATGTTATCTATAAAAATTACACTACCTAGATCCAAAAGTCGCGCGTTTGAGACTAGAAGCATTTGCAAAATCTAACTGTCTATAATGGTAGAGTCCATGAAAAACATGTCCAAGCACTAAAAGTTTATGGATATGAGAGTGAAAATTAAAACTTCAGTAGAAGCCTATATCCCTGCAATGGGAACATAACATATTGGTGATGTATTGAAGATGGTAGAAATGTCTCAATATAATAATTATATTATAATTAGAATCAATTATTGATTCTTTGAACATCTTCGAATGTTGTCGAAAACAAGAATTGTTACCTTCACATATAGGTGGTTTAATGTTTTTATTAAATATGTATTACATTTAATTTAATCATAGTTGTGAATTACAAATAAAGTAATTATTTGAAGAAATAACTCGCAATACATTTTAATTAAATTTCTGTCATGTAATCGTTTGGTAGATATTGTAATTGACATGGAAACAAAGGTAGTTTACCTACACATTCAAAGTTTCATATTTCAAGAAGTTGCTAGATACTTACCTACTTTATAAATCAGCACAAATTCATTTATCACATTTTACATATATCACCAAAAAAGCATAATTATAATTAGCAAGCAAGCATAATAATTAATAATGCAAACTTCGATGTTTGTTACAAATACATTATACTTACATATCGAATTTATGAATTAATCTTATTGAATTTTAACAAACCGATAATTCAGTTAAAATTTTCGAGTTTTCACAGTCGGCACCATCTGCGTAACATTATCCTAAATTTTATTCTGAATCATGTTTCATCCTGGGTATTTATCGAAATGTATAAAAATAATTTGGCGGCATGTAGCTACGATTGTGTTACATATTACAACTAAAGTATTATTAGGCTGACAGTAAAACCTTCATTTATTGGTCGTTGGGGAATTCATATGTGTTCGCCTTGTATCTTAACGAATCAACGCTTTAAACATTATCAGTAATAATTATTATAATTAATGTAACAGGTGCAATATCAATGGCCGTTGAAGAGGTTAATGAAAAGCTTTTGAAGCCCATGGGTCATTCTTTGGATTTTGTAGTTGCTGAAACATACGGACAGGAAGAAGTTTCAATTCGACAAGTAAGTTTTACACTATACCAATTTACCTTGGCTTTCTTCTCTCTTTTTATCACATTCGCATTATTTATACGATCCACATGTTATTAAAGAATTCATTTCTTTTTTCTAAAACATTATGAAACGGATGCGCCCAATAACCCAGTTCACTATAATTAAAATTTCAGTTTTGGAGTTAACTGCTCTCGAATACTGACATTTTATGGGGTTCGTAAAGTTTACAATAGCTATAATTTGATACGATAGCGAAATGACTATTTTTGTGCGTCAGTTAGTACCTAATGATAAAAGTTATGTAGAGTTCCTCTTGAAAATTCTTAAAATCATTATATTATTCTATTGATTATAAAATATTTTGTACCTAATATGTATGTAACTAGATACAGAAAAATGTCGATATGTAATGAAATAAAATTTCATCAATATTCAAATTTGTAAAATGTTATCAAAACACTTTGCTGAATCTATTTTCACATCTAACCATTAATATTAAGAGCCCATAGGAAGAACATTGAACTTTATAAAGTAACCAACACACTTTCTGTTAGTCATCTCAACGTGCTGAGAGATACATTGCCATAGTGTTTATGTTATGCAACTGATTTGCAATTATGATAAATATGAGTCACGAATGTCACAAATAACGCCATAAATACATCTCGATTTACTTTTCCTCTTTCGAAATTCAGAGTTCAAAGGTACTCAAGGTATTTTATATAGGTTAAAACCTTATATAAAAGGTGATATGATTATTTGGAAAGGTCTTGCATTTAAATCACACGCCGCATGCTTGTAATTATTGAGTAGGCAGGTACTATATGTCTTACAAAATATTTATAAACTGTTTATAAAACCTCGAACACTTGCTCATGCGAGCGTAAGATTTACATCTTTGAACAGGTGTGTGTATTGCATAAGTATACACTGAGGAGACGTGAAGGAGCTCATTCACATCACGAAGCACTCAACTGTGCACTCCAGAAATAATATTCAACTGTGTGTTATTCCCAAGAATCGCAATGACCTAGTAATGGGCGATATCGGAAGGCAGAACGCGTTCAAGTCATTGAAAACTCTTATAACTTTAATTCACTTCAGTTTGATTTGTTGTTATTATTACCCGCTCGCAGGTCAATTAATATTATTGTTATTGCTTACTGATGAAGTGGAACAAATGATCGTAGTTAAAATTTATACTTGTTCTGTGAAATATGCAAGCAATAGATATAGTAGATACAGGAGAACAACTAGTAGCTCTGAACTATGAATCTACGTAGTTATAAAAGATAGAAAGTCGCGTGTAGCGGTGGAGAAATTACAATATAATATAAATAAAACATTAATCACTAAAACATTGACATTTATAGAAAGACCCAAGGGATTTAATTAAAACAAGTTTCTTTTCATTAAAACTCTGTCTCGTGACTTTAACGTAATTGGCAATTGCCTAACTTTTGAAATATTTTATAGCTATAGTTATACCTATACATATGTACTTGGTATATTTAGTGATAATGTAGACAAAGACTAATCATGTGTTAATCCATAAGAAAAAAACTTTTAGTCTATTCAATTGTTCAGTACTTTAATGAAACTTTTATATGAGATTATTGAATAGGTATAAATGACCGAGACTTTATAGAACAAAGCAGGCGCTCATACACTTGTATATCCCTACGTGTGTCGTGCGACTTGCTCGGTAATCTATCTTCGAAGCCTGCGGCTGACGTTCTGCAGAAGGAAAGTAACAGGCAGGCTAATAACTGATGTCAGCTTCGTCAAACACACATTTATATCACTTATACGTTTTTCATTAAAAGTGTTTTTTTAGCTACTGTATCTATTAAAAATGAGAACAAAACAAAATTATATTATTCGTATGCGTTGTCGTCGTTGTGGAGCTTGCTACGCGACATATAAACTGAATACTTCATTAAATATTCCGAAAAATAAATCAATTAATAACAAAAAGACACACTAGGAATTTTAAAATTTTCTCGTAGTTCATAGAGCGTCGGTAAAATAGCGATAACGACAGGTATGTGGTTAAAATCGTATAACGGGAGCCAATTTCAATTAAACTTGGTCTCCATTACTAATTGCTTATAAATTGCCGTATCCTTGTCTAGGTAGCGGCTTTATGGGCAGCTAATGTGACTGCGTTCATCGGACCACAAGAAACGTGCGTCCACGAAGGGCGTATGGCTGCAGCTTTTAACCTTCCTATGATAAGCTATGTGAGTATATTATATAACTATGGATATATTAGGTTATTATTATTATTGCAAAAAGTTTGATATGGATAATATTACCTACATTTATTATCTCATGTTTGTGATAAACATGGTGTATCACAATGCAACAATATCAACTCGACTTTCTCTCCAAGCTTAATTTATTCGACAAAATCAAAGTCAATAAACTAAACTACTTTAGGGCTCTATAAACATGTTACTTCGATTTTATCTCTCTAAGTTACTCTGTATCTTCAACTATCTAGACAATAATTGAAATAATTTATAATAGAGTTTTGCGATTGCAATTTTGTTTTTGTGTACCTATAGGTAAAAGTATTTTGTGCCAAATTATTGTTTCTAATGTTGTATTTTCTTATGTTCAATGTTCGGTACCTACTAAATATTTTATGAAGTTTTTCATGTTAAAAATTTACCGTTAAAGTTTAACTATGTCCATATACTATCTCTGTGTATAGCATTAGCATAACAACAAAGACTTGTTGTTAAATACATATACAATACAATTTTGACACTGAATGTGCGTCGTGTTTCATAAAAACTTTGCACGTCATTAAGCGTGGACGGCTTGCTAATGTATTTACCGCAAATGTCACATGGAGTTACGAATTACAAACAAACTAATGGTCCGGGAGCCAGCAGCAGATTTTATGACCAAGTTCCTCTCAAGCGGTAATTAGTAAAATGCATCAAAGTATAGTATTATGAAGCCTCGTGAACGTCAGCTGGAGCTCGGTTGGGGGGAAGAGCGGTTGTAGCCTCCCGTATCAGCTGACGGTTTTTCCACCAAGATACAGCCAGCTGACATATATATTTATCCACAGTTACATATAAGCTATCATCAGGTAAATTTTTGTTTGAGAGGAAATAACGGAAAATAAATTTTTCTTTAAATTTAACTTTCATGTTCGAGACACCAGCTGACGTATAATACACCATGTTGTAACCAGCTGACTATTTTTTTTCGTTGAGATATTGGGTTAGCTACAATTTGACAAATTTTTAGCTGAGAGGAAATGAATGAATGAATGTATTTTTTTTTCCTATGTGCGTGGGAGGCACCCCCCCAACCGAGCGCCAGCTGACGTTCACGAGGCTTTATAATACTATACTCTCATGCGTCTGACGAATTATCTCTTGAGAGGAAATAGTTAACCAAATTTTCACCTGGCTCCCTAACCATAACCCTGGCAATTGAATTATCGCAAGTCGTTGAATGAAATACACCCAAAGAAATGTAGACTTTCATTAAAGCAAATGAAAAATGTTCTTAACAATTCCTTTTTATTGTTTTGTGATATAGGCTATTTTTTTTAAGTATAAATTCTAATAATTATTAATAACTATAAATATGATCAAAACGGTGTTGTCGGTATCTCATATTTTGTCTTTATTTAAAAGAATTCAAAGTCGACCACGAAGTCAAATTTATAGAGAAATAATATTTCGTTTTTAATATGAGAGAGGAAAAATATTTTATACAGGTACATTAAGATTAATTTGTTCTACAGTACTGCAGAGATGTGGCGAGCTCCAATAAGAGGGTGTACTCCACCTTCGCTAGGACCAGACCTTCAGACATCGACATTTCGCGCTCTGTGGTTGCTGTTCTAACGCATTTCAATTTCATGCATGTAAAATATTATCTCTACACCTAATATTTTTATTTACAGCTTATAGTTAATACCAAAATTAGCTATTTTCCTTTTTTTTTCAATAAAATATGGATTACTTTACGTAGTAAATTGGCTATTTAATTGTCAAGATTTACAAAACTATATTCGTTTTTTAAAACAATGTTCAATGTCGTTTCAACAGGTAGCCGTTGTCTACCTCAAGGCTCCGAACCATGACTTTTCTCGACTAGCCTTTGCAATCATAACAGCAGCTAATGAGAAGAAAATAACAATACGGACAGTGCAAGTATACCGGCAACCTTATTACTACGAAAACAGACGGGAAAACTTCTCTCGCAACCCTTTTTTAGATATCGTACGAGAAACTTACAAAGATACAAGAAGTAAGTTAACTCTTTTTACGAGTTTGCTAAATAATAGTGGACATTCTCTTAGTTAATTCTTTGTTTCAGTTTACGTGTCCGTCGGATATTATCACGATCACATTGGGCTTATGTTAGCTTTGGACAGCATGAAATTATTGGATACTGGTAAGTTTAATTATTTGATATACAATTATTATTATCCAATTAATTTGAGAGAATAAAATTTGGATGGATTTAAAAATATTTCATACAATTTTATGTAGAGCTCTATCATTTGGCTCTATATTTATAGAGTCATAACGTAGATATGTTAAATAAAAATTATAAACGTGAAATAAAATCTTTAAATTGTCCGAAGTACTTTAGCTGTATACATTTAAACTAAAAAAAATGCTAGAAGAAGCTATAAATTAGACCACTGAAACTTTTCTCATATCTCGCACCGAGTTTAAAAGGTTTTCCAGTTACCGGTCATTCATCTTCAGTCAACAAGCTATCCATCACGATAGCGGGTCAAAAGCAGAACGGTTTAACTCCAACAATATTATTCTATTTATTTGCAAATTTACGCCTATTTGGAGTTGGACCGAATAGAACAGTTTGTTCAAACTTCAATGCTATGAACGAAAAATAACCTTACGTAGTTTATGATGGTATTTGAGGACGTTTATATACCTACCATCGAGTAAATATTGACTCGAAACTATTGTTGCTCAGATACGGATTGGTATTTGGTATAGTATATTCATGTATTTTGTCCGTTTATTTTCTATTGACAACTAAGTACACATCTCTATGATGTGAGTGATACGAAAACTGGACACTATAATTTTACATTAACGTTCTCCATGGTCTATATAAATTCATTTTAATCGAAGATCGTTTTAGGACTGCGTAAATCATTGTTGGTTAGAACATCTAGGTACCTGTAAAAATCTATCAATGAAATAGATGAAACAATTGTCTGTCCTACAATGGTACATATATAATTTCACGACGATTATATCTGTAAAATTCTAAAGATTTTTTATCCAATGTTCATTTATTACAAAGACTAATGACGAGTCAAAATACCACTATTCTTTCCAATTAGTGTCGACTTGAAAAATTATCAGTTGCAAGGCAAAAAGTAGATTGAATTTTTAGAGCTGTGTTTTATCAACAAAATTATTTGTGGAAAATTTTTACTAAAGTAGACCGTATAAAATGTAACCATACGCTCATCATACCGTGTATAAATTATAAAACATAATATACATAATTACTATATACATAATAGTAATTTATGTTTATCGAATAATAAAAAAAATTCACTGTCGAGTGCTGATGGCAACGGTTATTATTCAGTGGAACCAAAGTTTTATGTTTACAAAGAAAATACATATACGGAAAAAATGATAAGGTTAATGAAATTGTTTGAGTTTTGAAGTTGTGGAAAAAGTAACTTTCTTATCATTATAATTCTTTTTACCTTATCTGCATTTCCTCAATAAAAATTAAGTACTTACCTTATGTAATTTAATATGTTACATTCGAGACAATTAAGACCTTAAAAGTAGTCTCTTATTCCCGTACAAAGTATCTCATTTTCCACAAAAATAAATTATACTCAAATATACAATTTTAATCATCCTTAATACTTTCAATAACACTTTGAAATTTTTTTCTTTAGTATTGATTTAATGAACACATAAATCAAATAGAATTTTTCGGTGTATTAATTCTGATTAAGATAATTTCAATACGAGCTCTACGACTGTTTTGTATTGACTTTGACAATATGACAGTATACGATATTTTAACTCTACGCACGTGACTCTACGTGAATTGTACGCACGACGGTGCTAGTAAACTGATGATTATATCTTACATTTGCATAATATAATAAAGAGCCATATTTCAGGGGAATACGCAGCAATCGGCGTTGACGTTGAAAAGTATGAACCGGAGGAGGCTATCCGCTATCTAGCGGGTCCCTTGATTAGGGAACCTAGCTCAAGGACAATCAAGGCTTTTCGCTCTTATCTCGCTGTAGCGCCCTCCCCTGCGCCCTCGTACCCCGCCTTCGCAGCGGAAGTAAACAGGCGATTGCAGATGCCTCCGTTCAATTTCACTAATCCCCTACTCGCTCTTGGCGGTGGTAAAGTTGTAAGTACATTGCCGAACATTTTAGCTCTAGCCTCTTAGAGTATTTACTATTTATCGTATGTACCGTACAATGTACATACGATAAATACTGAGATCATAAAACGATCGATAATCGATAATAAGTGATTTCAGAAATTCATTTTCTTGCATTTTTCAGTTTCAATGACAAAAAGGTTCTTTCTATATCTTTCACACTGTGTTTCACACCCATTCATTCATTCATCATTATACAAAAAAAAAATGTGTGCGTGTACCTACTAGTGTACACACGTAAGAAGTGAAACTTCTTTGTGACCTTATTTTTCAAAAAATAATTTACTATATGCAACTTTACAGAAATACACCGATAAAGAAGTTTCACTTCAAAAATAAAATAATAATCATCACAGTTACAAACTCGACAATAGGTACCGAATATAAAGAAGAGCTTATCTACTAACAACCTTAACTTACGCAATAAAGTGTAACCTACATGTCAACACAACACTTTTTATGAGTGTGATGTATTAATTGCCAGTTCGCTTTGATCAATTGCAGCTTATATGTTATCTGTGGAAACCGGAAACGAGATAACGATAGCTATTGCCCCAAATACCTAAATTAAACTGCTATTACGGTAATTTGCAAACTGCGGCATGTTCATGCTATTTCAAGTACATCAATGTCCTTGACAAGGACGCATTTGGATACACACATTATCTTGTCAAGAATAGAATTAAAAAATACGAAAAGAAATAATATATCTTTCCATAGACAATGAACGAGACATTGACATGAAATACAACATCGTTTATGGAATAAGGATATAATACCGATAGTACATATATCAGAAACGCAGTTAGAAGCTTTTAAAAAGATTTATAATACTTACATGCGTTTTAAAAGTATGATAGAGTTTATATAATATGTCGGTTTTATCTCCGAAAAGGACTTATATAAACAATTCGTTATTCAGTAGTGTTTAGATCATAGATGCAAGATCTACAAATTTTACTTCAAAACTGTAAAACAATATTGTAATGTAATGGAGAGTAGTAAACAATATTGTAATGTAGGTACCTATACAACTGTCATCTCAGATATAATCATCTTTTGTTTGGAATAAATCATATCATTATAAATTTCAGTACCTACATCCTCATTAATTCCTATCCTATACTTCTTACACTAAACTTAGACTAAACTGTAATGAAGAACTTTCATAGTTGACTCTCCAAGTTTAATAGATAGTTTTCAAAGCTTAAACTCAAGAACTAGTTCCAATGCATGATTGCCAGGATTAAACTATGATAGAATGTTTTAGAATTTATACTTGTAATATATTCATGAAAGATGAGGGTATTTTACATTATTTAGTGTCTTATTTACTAATTTAGGTAATATATGATCATAATTCTATTAATATTGTCTTTTATACGTTTGAATTTATTTGATGACAAAAAAATCCATAAATCTCTACATATTATTACTCTACTATATTTTAAGGCACCATATTTTTGAACTAAAGAACACAAATTCCCATTCAAACACGTATATCCCAAATTTCCGATTTAGATACCAGTGGAAGCAGCGTGGTTACACGACTCTGTATGGGTGTACGCTAGAGCCCTCGTCTCGGCCCTCAGGACTGGTATCGAAGCAAGGGACGGTCGCTCCATCGCCGCATACATGAGGAACACCACTTACAGAAGCGTTATGGGGTAAGTAAAGAACTAATGTAAAGAGGATCACCTTAATAAATGCTAGTGACAATTCAAAAGTGATTGTTGAATAAATAAATGTTTTAACTCGAGTTTTGAACTATGATATGTAAATCAGGATTTAAATATACGATAACCGTACGTATTATAATTATATGTGCCTCTGAAGGGATGTGTTTACCGTTTGTTGGCTATTAAAATTTCCAAATAATTAATAAACCGTTACTTTTAAGTTTTTAGGTATGTTGAGAGATATATGTAACGGCATCAAACCCGTTTTGATAAGGACGAATTCTTATGCAAAATAGTCTTAGATACTTATAAATATCAATAGGCTGTGTAATTAAGGTTTTAATGACATAATTATTTTATAAAATGAGACCTGCGGTTGGCTAACATTTGGCTCCAGGTTTGAGACCGCGTATCTCTCTGATGAGAAACGAAACGATATCACAGGGCATTTATTTTGATGAAATAATAATTATGTATGTTAAATAAACATGTATTAGCTAAAATTCCTAACTCTACTTGATTATTTCATATAATTAAGTCTATTTTTACAAGCCACTTGCACGAATTGGCAGCTGTATTTGGTATTATTTTTAGTATGTTACGCGCAACGTTTGGTCTAATTACTATTCCTGCGGCGTTGATGTGCTGTAAAATTGTTCTAGTATCACTATCCCAACCGTAAATATCTTTCTTTTAACGACAGTGAACTAATTGAAATGCATGGCGTGTCAAATTTTGTCTTCCGCTCTCCGCAATACGAATTCCTATTGGTACTGTCGTCGTTAATTCGCAATTTGTCTGGAATTTATCAGAATCAATCTTCTAATTTGCTAAATAAAAGATAACTAAGTAGTCAAAACATATTTTCAACTACTTATGCCAATCAAGGAATAGTTTCAGTTAGTCTAAAACCTTCTTTTATTTTGCGCGCCGAAGCAGGTTTTTTTTTAATTATATGTATTGAGTTTAGCTCTATCAAGAAGAAAATATTACGTGTCAATTTAATTATTTTGTTTTAAGTTTGAGTGATCAGAAAATTTTAATACGGATAAATATATTTTGAGCATTAAGATCAAAATATAAAGTTCAAATAAATTTACAGCCGGTTACACAAAGGTAACTTTGTGAGTGCTCATTGGCAGTGGTTATCGCCTCATTAGGGTGCACTCACACACATCAGTCACCGTCACGGCACGTCACCGGACAGGATTAAAAAAAAATATGTATCAATAGTTCTAGTATGACTCTGTTCCCACACGACAGTCGCCGGCACGAAATCTATCAGTGACGTCACCGGTCAGGCACGTCAAATAATCTTTCCATACATGTATCATACTTTTATCCCCACTCACCTGGTGCCGTCACGTCTCAGTTCAGTCAGCGTCGTGCTACCGTCAATAATTGCTACATGTTCTCTAGCGTGACACACGTCTAATCACTGACTAACCTGATGTATGTGTTCAATGATTCAGTCAAACCGGCGACGTGACTGACGGACAACATGACGGTGACTGGTGTTTGTGGATACGTACACAAACCGTCACCGATCAGTCATCGGTGACTTGACGGTGACTGATGTGTGTGAGTGCACCCTTAGGCGACCCAGGTGGCTCTTTTACAAAAAAAATGGAAAAAATATATTTATGTTACGTTGAAATAGTATAGACAGTTAGATACCCATTTCATAAAAAATCGTTTTAATAACTGCTGGTAACTACATACTTTTAGTTCTTACGTTATAATCTGTGGGCGTTTTTGTAAAAAAAATATCCTTTTATTTGTTTTTTATTCCTATAGAGTTTGTATATACGTCAATTAAAATTTAATTAGTTACAATAAAATTTTAACGACGACATTATAAAGCTATAAAGCATCTTTTTGTTGCTAATCGGCTTACTTATTCTTGAGACCATAGCACAATTCATGTTTTTAAGCTCATTAGGTACCTATATCCTCATGAATACAAATCCGGGTGATTATCTCTTACAACGGTTTCAATGTCAACCGTGGCTAGATAATCTTTGCTAAAGAGAAACAACTATAGAACTAGAAGGTACATCACAGATATCATTATAAAAAGTCATTTTAGTTATTTTTCATTTAAAAATGTGGTGTCACAAAATAATATTCAATCCATACAGATACAGTGTACATATGGATGAAAATGGGGATGCGGAGGGAAATTACACATTGCTCTCCGTGGATCCAACCCGACCCCCAGGACTTTATCCTCTTGGAGTATTTCACAAATTAGCCCCGGTAAGTAAGCCATCGAATACGTTTTAATGGTATGTACGTATTAAAAAATACCAATTTTATAGCATCCATAATAATATTTTGTTAACGATTTTCCTTTAATGTTAATAAATTAAAAGATAAGATGTTCATGCCATCGAGAAAATTCTCTAAACGTACTTGAAATGTTTATTAGTCATTATGTGTAAAGTACGAGTAATTGACGACCTATAAACGGCGTGCATAATCTAAATAAACACTTTGCGTGATACTAAAATCAACATCGGTAATGTAAGCGAAGTTTTAACGCTCATGTGAATAAATAATGTATCCAAATCAAATTTCAACATTTTAGGTCAAAGCCATATGTTTTTAATCTTGATAGTAGGTATGTGTTTACAAATATTAATAAAGCAACAAAATATTTAATCCAATAAATGCACTTTGAAAAGAATGTGCGAAAATAGGCATTCTTTCGTTGAAAGGAATGCCAACTAGCTAGCGCTATATTAAAAGTTTCTACGTTATTTCACTAAGTAAATGTTTGAGAGAGCTAACATTTTATGTACCTATATAATTATGTTTTATACACTTTGGACAGGAATTACGACTCCTGCGAGATATTAAATGGCCAGGAGGACGCGTGCCGCTCTCAGAACCTCCGTGTGGATTTCGAGGCGAAAAATGCGTTAGTAAGTATAACTTTGTTATGCTAATCCTGACATAACTATTGTGTGTATGTTTAAAAGCCACTGAAAGTAGTTAACTAAATGGGTATAGTGTGTTAGCGGCTAATAGAATCAACGGGACCGGAATACATTAGGCGGTCCAATTTTGTTAGAAGTAAAAAAGTAATGCTTAGCTGGAGGTCGGGCGGCATTAAGCGCAAAGCTTGTAAGCGAGAGTGAGGGGTGGGTCGTAAAGCGTAATGTGTGGACAAGCAATGCTGAGCAGCGACCATTGCCCGCACGACTCCCGCTGCGTCGCCGCTCTCGATCCGCAACACTTTCAATGCTTTAGTACAACTTATATTGCTTTACAACTTGTTCTTTCTAGCAGACGTATTATTTTGTTTTAATTGCAATGTCGTGAAGGTTAAACATTTTATTATACATATGATGTGACATGAGTTTAGTGAAGTTTCAACGAAATTGATTCTGTTCAGAGGCGTCGAGGATTTTAATCAAAAACATTCACTTTTTTTTTCATTAAATATTAATATATCTGTCCTTTACCACTAAAATTATGACGCAAATAGATTCAGTAAAATGAAAAATCTTGTCTATTGTCTATATTATAATATAGTAACACATATTTTATCCTATATTCAAATAATATCTAAACCATATATGAGACGCATTGACGGATTTAAAATAACTCAGAACCCTAATACCCTTTCAGACGATATTATCTAGTGTATGTATTTCATACAAGATATAGAATATCTGTTTGTTATTTCTAAATGATGAAAGAAGAGAAAATGCGATACGTCTACAGTGGCTTAATATTATTTCACAATGCTTTGAACTTTAGAGTGTATTTTTATTGAAGCAATCATTTTTAAGACGATTTTCACTTTCTATATAACCGTTTCTTTTTGATGTTTATAATATTTATTTTTTTAAATTACTCTTAAAAATTTCCATCCTTATAAGGATATATTAATTTTCCATCCTTAAAAAAATTGTAACATATATATTAGGTACAATTTTTTTATAGCTCTACCATATAAATTGTAATGTTTACGTTTCATAATGTTGATTTTAAAATGGTTTAAAAGAAAAAACACTTCTAGCTGGCTGTAAATAAACAACTTACAGCCAGCTAGCAGGAAAATCTTCTACTGGATATTCTCGGCGTTTCAAAGACGGGATTTCGTACAAATCGTACAGCTTTCGCTTTTCCAATTAAAAGCGTTGAATTCGACTGGTCCCAACTTTAAGAGATTCCAATTCGAATCCCGTCTGGGCTACGTACATACAAATTGAATAGAAACGTTTACAACGAAGCCTAAGTGCTTCGGGTATAATATTACGTTCCTTCGATTTCTTAAAATGTTTAGCGATAGAATTACCTATTCTCTATTGTAAATGTATGTAGGTAATGTGAAAAAATAAGAAGGCAAACAATGTATTACTTTGTTCAATTGTTAAGAAAGTATCAAAATTAATCAAATACGAATCCATTAGTTTATTTCATGAGAAGTCCATAGACAAGCTTTAAAATTTCTACAAAAACAATTATTAATCTACAATTACTGGGTGTTTTATTAAGAAAATTAATGTAAACGTGGTCTCTCCGTATAGGTCATATTGGTGCTTGGGCGCTAGGAGCCTCTGGTGGCACCTTAGTACTGTTAGCGCTGGCTGCACTAGCTCTATACCGCGGTTGGCGGTATGAACAGGAACTCGATTCTCTATTGTGGAAAATCGATTTTAGAGACCTCCACCTACCAGATGACGAACAGCGCGCCAACAAACTGAGTAGGTAAACAGAATTTATATATGTTGTTTGCATGTTTGTGCTTCGATTTTTTTACTGATATAGGAATTATCTGCTTTAAGTACGTCTTAATCCCATCAACAAAAATACTGCTTCACATTTTAGTTTTCTTGCTAACTTTGCACAAAATAATATAGTAGCTGGAATGTAGAATATTAAAGTAATAGGTAGATATCATACAATTTACTAGGGTCGAGCTTTTTTCAACAACATTAACAATTCAACAATTCTATTATTCTATTATCATTTACTATTTTTTAAACCATTTACTAGAACAGAAATACAAATATGTTTTTACTTTTCGGGTTTCTACAACTTTTATATACATATTGTGATAATTAATACTAGAATACTTTCATTTTTCCATATCCTCTCTTTACCACTTATCAAACATAACAGTGAATTAGTACTTTATTGGTCCCTCGGGTTGTACTAATGACATACCTACCTAGTTCGGTAAATCACAATCGTTGGTCCAAAGAAACATTACATCCCAGGACAAGTTGGTCAGAGCTGATTTTTTCCAGCAAGATAGCAGCGCGGGGTTGAACACGAACTCAAGCAATGCGATCTGTGAGAAGGGCAGTACAGGCGGAGCTCGTTCCAGCCAGGTCTCTCTCAGCTCAAACCCAGACCTAGACTTTAGATATTCCGCCATTTTCACTGAAGTCGCCTTCTATAGAGGACGGTTACTTGCGGTGAAACGCGTGCGACGACACCACATTGATATTAATCGGGAGATCAAGAAGGAACTTAAAATTGTGAGTTTTGACAGTCAACTTTTATAGTTAGAGATTTTTTGTTTGGTTGTAATTTATTATAATCTAACTCAAAAACTTCTTTCTCAATAATTTACGTATCGCTCAATATTAGTCGTGCCGATTCGAAGGTAGCTTATTCGTCTAAGTATATGTATTCTTCTGTTATTTGTGTTTAAAAAAATTAAATAAATCTCTATGAGTAAATACAGACAGAAATAAGCATCCATTTCTTTTTCTGTGGCATCTTGAGCTAATAAAATGACATACGAGCAAACCCCGAGTTAATCATACAGATTCACAAATAAGCCAACCGTGAAAAAAGGTTTATCTATACGAAAGCTTCACCGAAGCGCGAACGGCGAAATCCTTACAATACTCTGCTATAAGCGAGACTAATAGGAGAGGATAAATCATAGTAATGATTATGTACAACTTTCACGCCTCAGGTAGAATACGGCACATGTATTTCTATGATTAATTGGCAAAAATAGCGCCGCTATTAGCTCGGCAGTCTTGATTAAATAGCGCGGATAACTTGTGACTACGTGATATATGTCATAATTTATTATTTCCTTTGTTTTTATAAGAAACAGAACACATAATAAACGTTTGTTTTGAATTTATTTATGAGTATTATTTAGTCGAAATGAATAGCTTTTGAAATTAGCGGAGACATCGACCCCGGCTCTATTGTCACCAGATAAACTTAATTTTAATTGTTCAATTCCATACCATTCCTACAGCCTTATGGTGCTGTAGGAATGGTATGGAATTGAACACTGAAAAAT
>CAJQZN010036017.1:13056-33026 GCA_907164685.1 Colias eurytheme | reverse complement strand
ATTTCATCGATAATAACATAATGAGGCTTCGTTCACTTTAATCTATGCACTACCGAAATCTTCGAACGTTAATTGACCAAAATTAGAGGTTCCATCGCTTCAAAATTATTAAAAAAAACTTTCAAATACGTTACCGGTAAAATTAACTAGCTAAGGCGTACATAATTACATCGTAAAAAGTAGGTACCGTCTAGGATGATGTGCAAAAATTAAAGAACCCAATTCACTTCACTCGCTAATCATATTTTTTGCTGGATAAAGATTGGATAGTATTTGCCGAAACAACAGAAAAGATATTCAATGTTGCCATGGTGATTTAATTTCGACAACAGGGCAACTCCCACCTCGTTGGGTTTGAAAATAAAAATATGTAATAGACATGGCAATTGTTTACTACTTTACATAGGCTAGGTATTTTATGTATTGACTATTGATCATTTCTAGTTCTATTTTATTTTTGCATCATATTTTTACAGAGCATAGCTAATAAAAAGCTAGAAAATATTGTTTAACAACCAAAAAGCTAAACGTGTTGTTTTTTAAAGAAATGGTCTATAAAAAGCCGCTGTAAAAATAACCAATATACCTAACTGCAATTTAGTTCAATTAATCCGTAGTGAGTGGCAACTAAAAGCGGGTAGAATTGACGTTACATAGAACATTGGAACCGTTCAAGCGACAATAAATTAAAAAGGTCAAGGCATTGTACTTAAGAAAGGGAGCATCCACAAATAAATGCCATTGCACGAAGGAATCTCAGCTTGCACGTGTTCCTTTCGACCGTACAGCTGTTAACATTTTTTGTCAATAAAAGAATGCGTTCAGCAATGTTCGAAATACAACGGATATTCAGCGGAAACATTATTATCTTATCAATACATTGATTGTTTTGTACACATGTCATCGAACTGCAGCACTGCAACGCGAAAAAAATAATTTAATTAAAACACACGTGCACTTAAACTTACGACGAATGGAATAAAATAGCCGGTTTTCGGAACTTTTTTTGCGTACAATACGTACGCTCGCGTGCGCGTCACTTTGCAAACTAAAGTTAGTGACTACGCTAACGGCTAAAGCGCTTCGCGGCAATCGTGAGCGCATCTCAGCAGCTGCGTGGTGCAAGGACCTTTCGACACTACCACGACCAAGAATCACCGTAAAACGTACCTTGAAAATTGCAACTCTTTCGTAAACTATTGGCCATTATTTGGAAATAGTTAATTGATTTTCATTGATTGGAATAAGAAACTACGGCTAATTGCAGTTTTAAGGTTGGATCGTGTAAAACGAACTTAGAACTTTACAGTCTGTTGGCTTAAATAATAACGAAAGTTTTGTAATAAAAAATACAAACACAGATGTTTAAAATGACGAAGAATAAAAAGATAATAAATAATTTATTTTTAGACATGTTAACTCATACTAATTAATAAAAGATAGGTAACAAAAACCTGAATCAAACTTACAATTTACATACAAAAATAGAATATTTTCAACAATCATTTCACCTCATTAGAATGCAAAGACTGAAACCGTACAACTACCAAGATAAATGCAAGTAAAAGCTTATGCATAGATTATTTATAACGTGGGGGCCTTGATTGGCCTCTTATATGGCCTTAAATCTATTGTTTCACGTAATCCATTGTCTCAGTTAGTGAAGCAGTGAACCCCATAATTAAGAGTATTATCTACTTGTAATTACAATGAAATTTCAGCTAATTTTCTTTACAAAGAAGGTTAACGGAACTGATACTTAGATAATATATTTTGTAATCTTTGGTTCAGTAATAATAACTTAATACTTAGGTATATATTATACATATTTAATTATGTACCATTTTGTTTTTTTTTCATGCATTATCACGAAAGACAACCTTGGTCCAAAAATATTTTTTTTCAAATATTTTTTTTTATTTTTTTCACATTAGTTCTTACTTAAAAATTTGATCAATTTTAGTACAGAAAATTAATATTATAATAGATACATCATCATACATCAAGTACAAGTAGGATAGTAATATCAAGTAGTAGGTAGAGACTACGTAGTACGTACTACGTAGTGCTGTACATTAATCATAACTCATAAGTGTACAAACTTCTATGTTTCGACTAAAATGTATTGTACCTTAGTGAATAATTCTGTAAACATGTGTATCCCACACAATAACCATATAAGGCTTATATGAGCCTCTCTAGACCTTGGCAAGTAACGGACAATCTAACCTTTGATGTTATCTTTGAGCTTTTAAGTCGTGTTAAAAGCTTTCCCTTATATCTATTTATTTATTTAATTTTAAAACTCTTTAGGAATGATACAATAGATACAATTCATAGTATTATTATGGTACCTATTATTAAGTACAAAAGTCGTTGTAATTGAAAAAAAAAAGAGCGTGTGTGCCGAGCACACATGTCAGAAGTGATACCAAAATCTTCAGCTTAGCCATGACGTGACAGTATTGCCATGACGCGGACGTGACGGATTTGCCATGACGCGACCTTGAAACTTTATATTCAACGCGCATAAAGAAGTTTCACTTCAAAAGTATCAAATACAAACTTTTAGGTAAGTTTGTAGAACACATTTTTTCGCCTAAAGTAGGTACCTACGTCAAAGGTATTCGTCGATTTTTTGAATGTGGGTTAATTAAATACACAGATAAAATCGCTATCTTGTTTTAAAAGGTGTTATTTATGTCTATTATGTATACGATGAGACATCGAAAGAAATTCGTGATTTATTTGAAGAAAACAAATCAATTACCTAACAAAGATATCTTTCAAAATCACACATATTTTTTATAAGTAGGTATTATATAAGTTTTACGATGGGTTATGTTTTGTATGGATTTAACAAAGGTCTAAGATCTTTTTTTTTTAATAAATTCTGTTATAATAATAGTTACAATATAATAATTGATATTTTATAAATTTGTCGTTAAAAATACTACATATCATTTATCAACATCTGCATCGTTAAAAAGTTTGCAAAAACAGGAACGAAGAAATTTTAAAAGAAAGTTGCATTTTATTGCTGTCATGCACACCAAGTGTTAATATTTCAGGCAAATAAGGTTTATGTTTTCTGTTTAAATTACCACACACGGTTTTGAGATTGTGTGCAAAAGTAAAAATGGTATAAGTACCTACTTACTACTCTTTATTGTGTATGTACGCATATTTTTCGAAATATTTCCTTCGTATTTAGTTAGTAAATTTATAACCAAGAAAATAAGATTTCTGTATAATTCTGATTCTTGTACCGAAAAGGTCCAAAACTACTGGGCTCATTTCGATAATTCCTCACCAATTATCAGCTTAAAAAAACTCAACAAACAAATTAAACACCATTTAAAAATTAAAAACAAAACAAACAACGGAATGTGAATGTGATTCTTCAACTCGTTTGTCTATAACAATGCTCATTATTACAGATAATGTTTGTAAACACGTCACTTATGAGTTATTATTCTGTGTTTATGGACTGTGTTAGAGGAAATATCACTTAAGTCATAATTGCTTTTGTTAGTAACTATCTAGACATTTTATAAATTGTAATTCCTGTGTGTAATGCTGCTAAATAAGAGCTGGCTATTAATATGTATTAATTTGAAGCATTTCTAATTTCTATTACCATATTTATTATAAATCTATTATATCCAACATAGTTTTTACAACCTCTTTGGTTATAGTAAACAGTTTTTAGCGCGTGCTTGCTTGGTCCTATAGGTTGATTATTCCTTCTTGCCTTTATACCTTATAATATGTATTTAGCAGAAAGTTCAAAGTTTTGAAGTGAAACTTCTTTAGGCGCGTTGAGAGTAAAATTTCATGGCAATACTGTCACGTCATGGAGTGAGGCGAATATTTTGGTACCTTTGAATCTTGCCAAAGAAGTTTCACTTCTGATACGTGTGCTCAGCACACGCGCTTTTATTTCTATTTTTGGGAAAATGTTTGGTGTCTCACAATAAATTCTGTGATATTTTCATAAAAGTATAATATTTAAACAAGGGATTAATGCTATCGATACAATCGTGTATGTTTACATTCGTTATCAGCGCGATACAATATAATCTACGTATTGAGTTTGAGATAAAATTCTAACAAAGGGTTTCGATAAACATTTTATGGTACCAAAGCATATTTTGTATGTGAATGATAAATTCAGAATACCTACCTATGTTATGATTCTGATGTTGAAGATATCTAATTTATTATAGTTCAGTTTTAGGAAAATTGTTAATTCAATTAAATTTTATAGCAGAAAATATTCAAATTTCCTTCATAATAATTCAATAAATATTAGCTTGTAAGTAAATCCAGTAAACGAAGCTTTGCTATATACATATAAAATCTCGGAAAAGTATAGTGCAGTGGTGACCAAATCAAGTTCACTCCTTAAATATAAACAGCAAACACCTTGATGACTGATGAAGCATATCATTTGGTACCTATAGAAAAGACCGCTACCAATCCCCAAGTAAATAAAGAACAAATTCTTAAGATAGAGCAAATCCTTTGGTACCTATAAAAGAGATCACTATCCTGAAAAAAAAACTAAATAATATCACTTACCCAATATTACTTAAACTGGCTGTACTCCCACTGGATTCGCCTCCCGCGGCCATAGCAGCGAGTTGGCGGTCGAGTAAACTATTCCGTTCCAGCAGCTGGCTCCACTGGCGCACAGCTGCTGTGGACGACGACAGCTCTTGGCGGAGCTGCTTCTCGTCCAGGGAGTTTAGTCCACTGCGGAGGGAACTGTCCAACCTGATGGAAAGTGTTTATTTTATTGATAGACTAGCAAACCGGGCGAACTCCGTTTCGCTACCAGAGACACCTTTTCTTTGCTATAAACCTCACGGAGCCCGAGACCTTTCCAACGAATGCAAAACCGTGGAAATCGGTTCGTGCGTTCTGGAGTTATAGCGTCAGGAAGGAAAACCTGACTTATTTTTATATAGTAGAAAATAGATGCGAAAAACAGCTGGGAACGATATGGGACATACTATTGTATGTCAAGTTCTGAGTTAAGGCATAAGATAGTGTTCCGTTCCAGCAGCTGGCTCCACGAAGTATCCATAGCATAAGGTATGATTTTGGTAAACGATTGAAAAACTTTAATTTCGGAAATCCCTAATTTGAAACTTTTCAAAGATGGATGGAATGATAGATAGATTAAAAAACGATTTTTTATTCTATCAAGTAATAATGGCAAGCTCTTGCCGGAGGTGCTCTCTAATCAGGAAGTTTAACCCACAGGAAACTGCCCAACCTGAATTATGGCGTATGCTTATTGTGTGAACGTAGAAGATTATGAAGATATTTCTTGCTGTTTAGCCGCTGCGTAGTGAAGTTTTCAATTTAATGTGACAGAAAAGATGTTGAACAATTTTAGGTGATAATTTGTACTTTGTAGGGTAGGATGGAATAATAATAATTTCAGGCAAAAACGGTTAAAGAGTTCTGAATATTTGATTGGTAAGAACCGCAAAGAAATATCACAAAATATAGCTGATTAAATCAAACGTGAACGAATTCCTTTTGTGAATAAAGAACAACCTAAATCCATACTCTTTACATATCTCACATTAGTCACCTAATTAGTCTCAATGTTTTCAATATTTTGGCAAACCAACATTCTAATTTTATTTTATCTGGAAATACATATTTGGCGATTTTATTGGAATAATTAACATAAGGACCTTCGCATTATTTTTGCACCTTGTTCATATAATACTGGTTATGAATAAAATAATTATTCTTACGCGCGATGTGATGAAAAAAGTTATGATAAATTAAAAAAAAATGGTTGTTTGTAAAGTAGGTTTACGATCGAGATGTTTACGTGATAACGTCTTATTGGTGGCAGGCGGCAGCGCTCGAGATGAGACGGGAGATCGGGCCGTCTCTCTCTCTCGTTATACCTGCGATCGCGCTCGTGAGGTTTTGGTGTGACACAAGTTTCTGAACATGTCACCCGACTAAAACGATTTCAAAAACGTTATCACGTTAAAAAATCGATGAGACTGTACCTATTCGAACCCGCGGTCTTTTTGCCATTCTCGGCCATCCGCGGGAGCAATCGAACTTCTTGAACCATCTTATTGTTTTTTTTTTTGTGTAAGCTGCCTAGTGACCGATTTTTTCTATTCTTTAATAAAATATCATGTAAAACTCATAACTTTTTTTTTATTCAACTATAAGCTTCAAATACTTAACTGAAGTGAAACTTCTTTAGGCGCGTTGAGAGTAAAATTTCAAGGTCGCGTCATTGTATACCGTTACATCATGGAGTAAGATTTAGGTACCTTTGAATCTTGCCGAAGAAGTTTCACTTCTGAAGAAAGAAGTGAAACTTAACTTTTTTTCTATAAACTTACCGTTCGATATAATCATCAACGCTCTGCAGGCTGGTGATGGACTGCGCCAGGTCGTTGTCCATCATCAGGTCGTCTGATGCTAAACTGGATAATGTGTCCAACGATGCTGTTCTTTCTGCCGGATTTCTGGCGCCATTCACTATGGAATAGGGAATATTTTTATTATTCGAGTGTTAGCTATCTTTTAAACAAAGGTTGAATTATTATTGCATGTACTTTAATAGCTTAAAATAAAAGATACATAATCCTATAGAGTTGAGTTCGATAGTACGATAGTCGAAACGTGGAATCATAATCAAGCCCAAATTTTTCTAATAACACTTTCATCGAATATTCTATTCATTTTATAATTGAAAGAAGGTCTTGCAAATGTTACCAGAATGTATTTTTTACATAAAAATATAGATATTTTTATGTAAAATGTACCAATCTAATAATTTATAATTTTTTATGTAGATCTACATAAAAAAATATAAATTATTAAATTGGTACTTACATAAATTTAATTCACAAAAAATATATTTTGAAATATTTATTACCAAGAATTATTTAAGAATCTATTCGATCACAATTAAAAAAGATAGGTATTGATTCAAAATAATCATTTTTACTAACTTTTAGGACTCCTCCTTGCTAATGGACTAGACATTAAGTGCTCCTTTGATCTCCTCAGTTGTTTGCCGACATCTGAATCCGCTCGCTTCACTGTGGGACTTCCGTGGGTATTTTCTGGTAATAATAAATAGGGAATTAATTATTCATTAAGGAGATAAATAATTTATAAATAAAAGTATCAGAGGTAGTAAGTAGAATAGGTATATACCCTCCTTAACCGAAAAAAAATTAACTGACTCCTGACATACAGGTTTTTACCTATTTTGGGAGTCAGAGACTTCAATATCTCAAAATGTAAAATCTTTTGACAATAAATTTTTAATTAGTTTTATTATATATTTTTTACAAATGTGCACTTACTCCTAAACAACAAAGCCGGTTGGTCAGCGATCTCATCATCAAAGAAATCTCTCCCATCAGACAGGGAAAGTGAGTTGGACGCGTGTGTTGGAGTCCCTGGGGATGGGGGGGTTGTGTTCTTGTCACCGCTTGTGTCCGAACTGAAACAAATAAGATGTTCAAATAATGTATTTAAATAACTTTTTGAAGTGAAAACTTTGAGCACTTTTTCTGTAATGGGTATAAAATCTTAAACTCGCGTCAGGACACGTGACCTGATCGAAAAAGCGTAAGACGGATGGATATCAAACATGCTCAACGTTAATAATCAAGTTTTCACTTCTGCCGGCACTCCCGGAGTGCAACCCTTTTTCTTTTTTTTTTAATACAAGCATTATTGTTAAAGGGTAACAATCAGACATTTAGAACATATTTTCTTAAAACTCAAAAAATCTCAAACATTTACTTATTATTATATAATTATTTATATCAATAAGACTTCTTCTAGAAACACTTTTGAAACGTCATTACATATCTTTAACATTTACCACCGATTCGGAAAGCAGTATCTACGGAGAAGAACCGGCAAGAAACTCCAAAGTTGCTCTTTTTAATCATGTCACTTTTACAATTTAATTTTACAAAATATAATATGCCAAAAATCCAGATCTTCCTTTATTATCATTCTACTGTAAAAATGTATCTTCCAGCAACGAAATAATTCTATCGTATGTCTATAACATTTGAACTCTTTTAAATCCTTTTTTTAACACGCATTTAGGATAACAGTAATAAAAATATTGCACCTGACAGCTTATTTTCCAAGGGCAAAATAAAGATATTCGAATTGATGCTGGAGATATCTCGTCGTCTAGCAGTCTGGGCGGAAGTTTCTAGAGGTGACCTTTAATATTAAGCTATTGCATAGCTTCTATCGCGGGCCTTGAGCGCGGGGACCGAATCCAGAAATTTAGTAACGAAAAACCTCACGCTCCCCACTCCGACGGGCGCGGAGGTGTGGCTTGAAGGCATAGCATGCAATAACTTTACCGCGGCAGTCCCCGAGTGCCACACGTCTTTTTTTAAACTAAAATACATACAAACCTAGATTCCTTTTTCTCCCCATCAACACTGTCCTCTTCTAAAATGGGTTCCGGCGACTTAGTCTTAGTATTCGCCGTCTGATAAGCGCTGGATATCGTATCATGGACTATATCGTTATTGGAGTCACTTGTACTAGTGGAGGATATCAGGCTATCTGCTGGAGAAGTCTCGTCATCTAGAAGACTTTGGGTAGAAGTTTCTAGAGCGGACATGTCGAATTTGGACTCCTCTAGCGTTAGGGTTAGAGTGTGGGCGTTGCTTTGGTTTGTGCATGTGCTTGTCGTGCTGTAATTGGAGCTGGTCATTGAACCTGGAATAGATATATAAAATAAATAAATAAATAAACAATTCCTTTATTTAACAAGACGGGATTATTACAATATGGTGTATTTCAGAATATCATTTTAGTATTGTATTCTGTTTGTTCATACAAGAAGTTATTATTTGTATTAGGCAGTAGTGACATAGGTACTATGGTATGGTTTTGGTCAAAAAAATAGAAATATTTTTCTCTTGTATATTCAAATATTGGTGTTTGGAATCGATCAATTATTTAATCGATCAGTTATTTAACACAGGACTGATTCAAAGAAAAAAAAGCTATAATCCACAAGTTTTGGAGATTTTTTAATATATTATGTACAGCTTTTAAACGTAACTTCCTCCAAAATCCAAAAATACAAATTTTTAACGCTTAGAAAAAAATCGATTACGAGGCGGGATTCGAACCCGTTTTTTTCGCCATCCGGCCTTTTGATCGAATTTCTATTCCTTAAAAAATTATATTTATAAAGCATATCAATGCTATAAAACTAGAAAAAGCAAATCTAAAAAATACATACCCATCATAGAACTTCGTAACGCGTCATGTTGGCTCAAAGTTAGCGATTTCATCAACAACGGGTGAGGAGGCTCATCCACAATAAGTATTGTTTTCTTTGGAATTTCTACTTCTTTCTCTTTTTCTTTTACTTCGAATTTGGACTTGTCTTCTTCACAACTTGACACACTTAGTGCGAGGGACACGTCGTCTTGTGATCTGTGGAGAAAATAAAGTTAAAAATATATAACGTATTTAAATAAAAATAGTTGAAACTTTATTTTTTTTAATGATATGAAGAAAAATTACGTCAAATAGGATTATTTTCACTACTTACAAATAAAAAAACCGAAAAACCAAAAATACTTAGATAATAATTTTACCAAATGAGGGTACTTTCACTTGTGTGAATTTAACCAAATTGAAGTACCAAGTTTTTCCTGTGTTTAATTTTGAAATTGAAGTTTAATAAGCGGATTTTAATTGAAATTGATTCGTTATCACGCTATTTTGAACAGTTTTTAAAGCCATAATTATATTTTTTTAATTTTTGAGGGTACTTCCATAATATACTTCCATATATAATAAATTTAATTCTGTTTTATTATAATCACAACGCATTTATAATACCTGTTAGCCATAGCTTCTCCCGCGGCGTGGCTCTGCCAAGCGCTGGTGAAGTTCTCTTCGCTCTTGCAAGAGGGACTCGACTCTTTGGACGAATCCACTGTAGTGGGTGAAGCCACACCGCTTGAGGGTTTTGTGAATGATGACTGGAATTCAATTATTTTAATCAATACATATTATAAACAAAAATATATTGCGGACGATGCAATGGGCGTTAGTTTTCTATAATTTTAGCATATAAAATCAGTTATCAGAGTACATATGGCACTTTTTATGGTTAGGCTATATAACTAACTACTAAGTTATTACCATTATGACAAAAAATATTTGCCTGGAAATGAGTAGGTATATTGTAAAGCCTTACCATTAGAAGTGCATAAATTTTGCAACAATGTATACCTAGCTTGTAAATAAACAAAAGAAAATTATTATTCTATGATCTCTTTTGAAATATTCAGCCAATTTCTTTTCCAAGATCATATCCATATTATCTGAAAAATTTTCCAATTCCTTTACCAAAATCTTTTTCCCTACTACTTAGTATTATGTATGACTACAAACCTGTTTATCCAAAACTTCAGTTTGAGTCCTATCCAGTACGAACTTCTCTTCCTTATACTCTATATTCTGTATCCTACTTGGCCGTTTCGTCCTATATCTGTCCAGGGTGGACATTGGCTGTGTTTCCATGGCAACCGGTGGTGGTGATATTGGTGATCGGGTTTCCATGGCAACCGGTGGGGGGGATGGGGATAGCTCTTCTGGGGATTCAGTGAAGGAACTTGGCAGTTTGGGGAGGGGTATAACTGTGTGGCCTGTTACTACTGCTTCGTCTGGAATAAAAGAACATCATTGTTTAAGTATAAGAAGAAATTCACACAATCCTATGAAAATTTTGGTTGAGAATAAAGAAAGTACATAGGCTTAATGCTTTTATAACCAAAATATGTATTCTGTAATTGAGATAAAATTCAAAATTCTTAAAAAATTGAATTCAGCAACCACTATTTACAAATATCACGCGCTTGCATTTGACGTCGATCTTCTGTGGGGTGTGTAACCTTCCCCGGTGTGAGCTACTCTTACTTTGAAATGTGGCCAGATAGAAGCATAGTACTTGCACATTTGAATTGCTGTATGGTTACCAAAATGACTAGCAATTGAGAAAAATAGCTGGTCAAGTACTTGAATAATATTTTATTGCATTTTTTACCTTATTTACTCATTTGAACAGAGGACCATTTGTTCTTCTCTTCTGATTTTTTTTTTTGTTTTTTTCCGTTATTACACTTACCCATAATATCCAAATCAGCGACTTGTAACTCTCGCAGGTGGAAGCTATGGGAACCGCGCATCACCATCTCCAGACTGCGCGGGCGACGGCGAGGGGAATCCTCGCACGCGTACACACCAGAGTCACTTGATACTGCTGAACCTGCGCCTGACGCGAAGGTAGAGTAAATATATGGACGGAACCAAAAGTTTATAATTATTTTCTAAAACACTCTTAAAGGTAAGGGTAAAACAATAATTTCCTGCCAAACATTAAAATAATCATGTCAATCGCGAATAAGGACGCACGCGGCAGAGGTGGAGTAAGACCACAGAGTTATCAATTAGCAAAAACAAAAAAAGTCGAATAGAGAATTTTGAGAAGGATTTTTGGAACGAAAATCATTTCGATAAGATTAAATAATCATCAAAATCAGACAAAAAATAACTGTAAATAGCGCGTCTAAAATATTAAAAATGGCAGCGCTATATAGGTCGTCTAGCGCCATCACTATTCCACACTGGAAATAATACTGCTTAGTTTACTAACTAGTAATAGTTATAGATATACTGATAGTAGTTATAAGGTAGTTATAGTCCCGTGTTACACTAGTAAGGGTTGTCAATTGTCTGCCAGTGCAATCAGCTTTCGACTTGCTTTCGAAAATTTGACGAAGAAACATATTTTTGTAAAAATGTTTCACAGGAAGCTCTTATTTTGTCCCTAAATAAATATTGTTCAGTGTAAAATTATGATTTAATGGTAGCACCTTTCTATATTTTTTGTTAAAATAATGTTTATTACGTTCAAATCTTTTTGTTAAGAAGTTGCTCTTGCAACAGAATAAAACTAAGTAAATGAAATGATTACTTATTGTTCTAATACTTAAAAAAACCCTACTTCTTCATAAAAAAATGACTTACAAAAATATTTTTGTAAGTTATCACAACCAATGCATAAAACTGTAATTTTTATATGACTAAAAGAAGATACATAACTTCAAAATATATTAATATTATAATAGAAATAGAATAATGATACAAGAAAGTTTACCTTCTCTCCACCCATCGGCGTTCGCCTTCCTCGTGTTATTGACAACCTGAAAACAAATTACATTAAGCACAGATCATACACCAAGTACACGAATAAATAAATAATAATAACCATTTTTCACATCCGAACCACTTCACATTACGAATCGCGTTCAAATGTCGCTACTACTCGCCTATGTTACCAAAATAAACTGCACTTACTACTCGGGATATATCTTGAGATAAAACTTTTTAAAGTGTAAATCATAAAAACACGTGTGAACAAGACAAAGGTTTTCTGTATTGTACGAATAATGTAATTATACGGTACGTTACAAAACTCGAACATTCACTTGCAGATTAGAATTTGCTCTTTCTCTATTTACAAATTCTAATAAAATTGCCATTTCGCGTGTTATGTAAGCTTTCAACATTATTTCGATATGATATTCTATTGTTGCACGAATTAAAGTTTTGTTTCAAAGTAAAATTAGATTTAAATTGAAATGAGCAAAATATTACTTATATTTTTGGATTATAATTATTATTATTTTATCCAACGTTACGAAATCTTGGTTATATACAACTATTACGAATCGTCTTTATTAATAATCATAATTTTTTTTAATTAGAAATAAAAACAAAATAATAATATTCATCAATAAACAATCTCGTGTATATCCACCGAATGCATACTGCAGTGATATTATTTTCGGCAAACGGCACCCGGTTTCCAAATCACAAGCCCTGAAATAGGTGATGTATGACCTACTTCCTATTAATTTCTAATATAGATCTTATTCCATAGTAATAAAGTCTATTTTGGCATGTTCAGTGTTGTGATGTAAGAAAAATTTTAACAGTCATTAAGAATGGTCAATGAAAGTGGTCATTAAGCGAAGATAAACGATGTTCAAGATTATTAATTGTTCATATTCTAGGTAAGAATATGATTTTGTTGCGAGTTTTTCTTACAAAATACATATAAGTAGGTACTGTATATTTATTTTCATCTATATATATAAAACTCAAAGGTGACTGTTATAATGATCTATCAACGCACAGCCCAAACCACTGGACGTATCGGGCTGAAATTTGGCATGCAGGTAGATGTCATAACGTAGGCGTCCCCTAAGAAAGGATTTTAGAAAATTCATCCCCTAAAGGGGTAAAATAGGGGATAGAAGTTTGTATGAAACTTTTTATTACTTATATTTGCATGAAATTTAGCACACATATAGAGGGTAAATTAGATAAACACAATCACATAAATAAAATATGTATAAACACATCCCGAAAATCCCACGGGAACGGGAACTATGCGGGTTTTTCTTTGAGAACGCGGGCGAAGCCGCGGGCGGAAAGCTAGTTGCTATATAAAGTGATCATATTGGAAGTGAAATAATAGACAAAGAATATGCATGAAATAATATAAGAAATGCAATTGAAATATTCTCGAGCCTTACGTTTTACGTTAAAAATTAAATTAAGGTTCAGTGCAGTCTAAAATCTGTTATTGAAACATTTTGGATTTTGCCTGCCTTCTTTTATTGGAGTTAGAAAATTAGAGATATCTTTACGTTTTATTTTCATACGTAATAAGTTATTATAACCTCAAAATTATCAATCATACTTGCACCATCCGTCGTTGCTCTGATTAGAAAGTTCACCAAAAAAAAAGAAGAAAATTTCACAGACGATAAACAAAGAAGGAGAACATTGTCTATACTCTATAGACCTATAGTCTATACCCATACCTGTTTCGCAGTCTTAGCATCTATGGTCTTAACAGCTGGATATTGAGGTCTCGGTAATTGGTTAGTTTGGAAGGTGTATTTCCCAGGTGGTTTTTGGTCGAAAGCCGATGGTGGTCTGGATTGACGGACTGGTGCTTCTGTTTTGGGTTTCCTGCCATCCTGTGGAAAAAATTGGAATAAGATCTGGGAGGTAAATTATTAAGACTGCTGATACGTATATTAACGTTAGTGCCTAAATTAATTTAATTTTTGGAAAAACGAAACTGCTTGTTAGGAAACACCTACTAAAAATCAAATGAAAAAAATGTGTGCGTGTACTAATGTACACACGTAAGAAGTGAAACTACTTTATGACCTTATTTTTCAAAAAATAATTTGTATATATGCATCTTTACAGAAATATGTTTAATCACGCGTGGTAGGGATAAGAAAAAGATGGCGCGTAACGGAAAAATGTCACGCGTAACGAAAAAATGTTACACTAAATTTTTTTCCAACCCCAAATAAAGAAGTTTCTCTTCAATAATACGATGCTTTTTAATTTGTATATTCATGTTTAAGAACTACTCCTCTTAAGAGTAGGTGTTAGAAATTCGCTCGCTGAGGTAGAATGGTCACGCGTGATCACGGTCATGATCATATGTTTTTCTATAAGTACTTTAAATATTATTAGTTCTTGTTCAATAAGATCTGTAAAAATTTATAAGAAAGAAACAATGGCAATATTTGCTATTCGACACTTTTTTCGTACTACTAAAAGATCTATAAAATTTATAATTATACCTGGCTGGGATACTGTTGTGCTTGATAAGTGAGTATGACGGTTTGCTTCGTCACCGGTTTGGGGACACCGGCCGCCGACACTATGTTCGTCACCCCGTTGCTTACTTGCGTTGGTACGAGCGGCTGGTTTTTCTTATCTGTGGAAATTAATGCGAAATTCAAATTAAAAAACGGCGTGTGTCGGGCCACGTGTCAGAAGTGAAACTTCTTTGGCAAGATTCAAAGATAACAAATCGTCGCCTTACTGCATGACGTGACGCCTTATTGCCGTGAAATTTTACTCTCAACGCGCCTTAAGAATGTTTTAATTCAAAAAATATTTATTTGGAACTTACTAAATTAAAGTACAACGAAACTCAAATTAAAGCTTATATACCTATTCTTCTTATTATTATAAGATTCGTATGACACACAAACCACATAATTGAAGTTAATTTGTCCCTTTGTATCAACTAATTACATCCATTATTATCTCCCGAGGCAGACGCCCTTTGGCATGACCTACAAGGTGACCCTACAGTTCACACTTTACTCTCAAGGATGAAATAAAGTTCATTGAAGATTTATATAAAAAGTGTAGGTATGCTATAGTTTTCGTAATCATGTTCATTATAATGCGCTTTGTGTTATAAACAAAATTACATTCATTTAGATCTAACAGACAGTCAAATGGCCAGTCCATTTGACAGTCTTGAAATTCATACCGTTTTCTAAAAGTTCCACAATTTTTTTCTTTTGCGTCTTGTTTTGCGTATAAAGGGGTGGGTTAGATCTCAATTCAATTCACTTTAAATATTTCATCTTAAATATTTATATACCTCACCAACACAAGTTTTATAGGTACGTGTGAAGATAACAAAAAATATTAACTTTCGTAAAATATAATTTTATAATAGCTAAGAAAAGAAGATATTCTAACGCATTTTTGATTTCATTTTTTGCGTTACCAGTTGAATAAATTTATGTCGAATTTATAGAGATTTTACCAAAATTTTGAATATTTAATTTACTTATTGTTTCTGAACAAAATATTCATCTAACCTTGATTAATGTAGTATTGTCAACAACCAAGGCTTTATTGTCTTTTATTCTATTGTGTGGCTTTGTGTCGAATATGGCAAAGATTTATGATATTATAGTTACAATAGAAGCGCCATAAATACCGGGGCATATAATGAGCAATTGATTTTAATATAATGTTTATTTTTAGATTAGAATTGTGTATATTTTTAAAAGACATGCTTAGCGTATAATAGACACGCATGAAGAAATCAAGTCCTTTAATTACTTACAAGTTTTAGATTTACGAAGAAAATAGGATAACTTTACTCGCTTGCCTCGGATTGGCAAAAAGACGAGGGTTCGAATCCCGCCTCGTGATTGAATTTTATCTATTCCTTAAAAATTTATCCCTACTAATATTATAAATACGAAAGTAACTCTGTCTGTCTGTCTGTCTGTTACGCTTTCCCGCTTAGACCTCTCAACCGATTTTGATGAAATTTGGCACAGACAATCTTTAGACCCTGAGAAATAACATAGGCTACCTATTTATTGCGAAATATGTCCTACCACGGGCGAAGCCGGGGCGGACCGCTAGTCAATAATAAATCATTTAAACGCTATAAAACTAAACATTAAATTTGGATTACTTTAGTTAAGATGTTATAATATCTATTTTTGTTACTACAGTTTCTTTCCAATGGATAAAATAGTTGTTCTACTATTTATAGATAAATCAGTAAAAGAGCATTAAATAATACAGTTTATTCTTTATAACATTTATATCTCAACCCTCAAGCATGATTAGACTTAATCTAATAGGATTTGACTTGCCTCATATAGCAGAATATCTATTAAAACACCGTACAAATAACTCGAAAAAGAAACATTCCAATGTACGTAGACTGTGCTATGATAAACTTTACAAATAACAAACCTCCGAAGTATTTAGACCATAACATATAACTACATATCTATATTTTGTAAGTGGGATGAACTTAGTTTTATACATTCCTAAATTACCATTGTGAATTAATTAGCTGAAATTTATTAACTTCAGCTGTATATTTATATGTAACCTTTGGACTCTAATTGGACCCACTTTATCAGACCATCTCTATATTATGTAGAAAATGAATCCCTATTTCCCTACATTTCAAGTCACGGCATCACGCGCGAATAGCTAGAACGATTTTGATCATTCTTATTTTGATATGTTAGTTATTGTCAAGACAACCATTGAAAAAGAAAAGCTCAAGAAATTGATTTATTACTCACCTAAATTATTATTGAACGCCTCCTTATTTCCGAACGCATGTTCTGCGGTCGCGCTCACGTCTCCCACCTTCGCTGTCTTGCTGTGTTGCTGCCTGAAACCGAACCTACGGGATGATGGGAGCGTCACTTGTGTGTTTGTTAACACACTATAGTCGTAGTACTAAATTATATATTCTGTGCTATAGCTATTCACTAGCTGTGTTAAGCGATTTTACCATTGCTCCTCTTAGCGTGATGATTATTGCCTAGACCTCTCGATAAATAGGCTATTTCAACACTGCATGATTTTTTCAAATCGGACCATAAGTTTCTATCTCTGTGTGTTTTTACAAACTAGCCCGGACGAAGTCGGAAATTAGGAAAATTTATAGATTATATTATAGGTTATATAAGTGCAGATTGCTACTTTTTTAATGCATAAAAAAATTACGCTAAAGTGTAAACGGATAAAAAATACCACACATAACCATGTTAGTTGCCATACTCTTCGTTAAACATTCAGTATTATAACGATAATTAATAATACCTAATAGTTAATACTACCTATAAGAAACACACATTAACTCTACTTACAGAACATTCAAATTATTGTCTCTTTATTTTTATGTAGTTCTTAAAAAACAATTCTGCAAAGGTCGTTTAAACATGCAACAATGGAGAAACATTGAAAGTAGGCGTCAAAGCACCGCGCACCGGTGCAGTGTGAAGAGCAATTTGAAACCTAACGCGCCTGTTAAAATAAAATAGCAAAGCTGTGTTTGTGCGTTCTATCTCAGTTTTTATATTAAACTTTAAGTTAGACCGGCAACGGCAACCAGCAAGCGGCATTCCTTTTGAAACTTCTTTGTTGAAGTGAAACTTCTTTATCGGGGTTGGAAAAAAAATTTAGTGTAACATTTTTTCGTTATGCGTGACATTTTTCCGTTACGCGCCATCTTTTTCTTATCCCTACCACGCGTGATTCGACGTATTTCTGTAAAGTTGCTTAAATAGTAAATTATTTTTTGAAAAATAAGGTCATAAAGAAGTTTCACTTCTTACGTGTGTACACTAGTACACGCACACATTTTTTTTTTTATAATTTGAATAGAATAACAATTGACACTGCGATACGAGTATATTTTAATAAGAGATCGCAGAATTCTTTTAATCAATATTCGCAGTTTTTTATGAAGGAGGTGAAAATAAAAATAATTTGGAAAATCCAAAAGTGCACGCCTCATAATTTTTTTTTAATAAATATTTATTAATTATTATTTTTGTTTATTTAATAACAATTAAACCACATCGAATCAGACCCTGAAAAATGAAAGGGTTCTATTCCTGAGCATACTCAAGCGTAAGAGAAAAAAAAAGACTCGATTAGTAAAGTATTTCGGTCGCTATCGTGTTAACAAGAAAAAGGATCCGCACATACAGACACACGGACGTCCAAGACAGAACTTTTTTAAACTGTTTTTTAACTAGTTTAAATAACAAAAATGACATCAAAAATATCATGAACGTTAAAAATAGTGTTTTTTCTTAATATGTGTGTGTATGTATTATCTTACAAGTGCATTGTATGATAGGTACATAAAGACATTTTAAGTTTGAAAAATCAGATGTTTTGCGCGAAGTGACAGCAGTACCCACCTCAACACTTCGCTTATGAGGCGTGCAAAATTATACACTGAACTAGCAAGACTGAACTTCGTATCGCTTATCAGTCGATTCTACTTTTTATTTTTTCGCCATCGTACTTCGAGGAATAGTTATTATAAAAAAGTATCAACGAAATCCGTTTAGCCGTTCTCGAGATTTGCGCTTAGCAAAAAATTTTGCGTTTTAAAACAAAAAATCATATTAACAAAATTAGTGCATACTTTCATAAGCTCGCAATCAATTAAAAATTACACAACACATTAAATATTACAAAATACTTGTTTATATTGGCACCTCGATAAATCATTGTGCCTGAACATATCAATTACAGTAATGATAATTAATCGGAACAGGAATCGGTTTCATTTTATCTTTTGCCACTTTCTTTTTCATGTAAATAATATGCGACAGGAAGTTTTTATGCTATGGCTGTGACGTCATCACTTTCACAATCTAATATCAAAGGAAGTGATCTATGTTTTACATATTACGAGAAAAGAATCGTATCATTTGATTATTTTTGTTTCGATTTCTTATTTCTTTTGACTTTGATATTTTTAATAATAAACACACATATTATTATCCTTATTGTTTATATTCGTATATTGTTCCAAAACGTTCTCAATATTTATTTACGTATAGAAAATCTGCAACTTCGTTATACTGTGTATACTCCCCAGCAAGCACATAATTTGTATATTAACCAAAAATATATACAGAATTATGACTTGAAGTTATATTAATTATTTAAATCGTCACTATCCAAATATAAGTACTTTATAAAGGCATTTGCTTCATCAAATAATGCTAACTGTTATATTATGGTTACCAAAAAATTGTTACAATGTCAAAAATCTTAAATAAACGTAGGATAATTCTAAATTACAGCTTCTAAAACAGCTTTCAAACTTATAGTAATACTATTACCTTATATTGGTAATTTTAATAACGTTACGCTCTAAATAAGCATAAATAAATTATTTTATAGTGCCTTTGAACGTATGTTGGTTTTTTAAAGAATAAAAGCTTTATAATAGTCCATTATTGTGTTAATTTAATACTAATCCTATATTAACATTGAATTTATAACAATTATTGCTTTTGCTCCGTTTTCTTTCAAATCTATTCATCTCTACAGTATATAGCTATATATTGATCGAAATAAAAATATTGTTAGAACTATGAGTAATAATAACATCGTAATTTGAATTTGGTTAATGGATAAAAAGGCTTTCAATAAAACTACAAAACAGGCGATTTCAAATGAAAACTTAAAAAGGAGTATACTGATTTTATTAATAATTG
>CAJQZN010036017.1:0-12656 GCA_907164685.1 Colias eurytheme | reverse complement strand
TCGTGCTATCATAAGTTTGTTATAATGGTGTTTTGTGCTTGCTGGGTCATAACCCGAAATGATTGATTTTAACCAAATTTTAACAAGTGATAGTTAATCAAGGGTGAGGCTTTATATCGCTTAAAAATTAATCTTAGATTATTATAGATATATATTTATATTATTATAGAATTATTATAGATATTAATTATATTTTAAATATTTATACTTATACTTGGTACAAATATAATAACTGTTATGAAGCAGGTACGATTATAGCACAAATTTTCTACATACATAATATTTAAAATTGAGGTTTTATACCTACTAGTTCATGCCTCTAAACTCTAGTCTAAAGCAAAGAACTCTTCAACATCAAATTACGTTTCATAAAACTGCATAAAATGCTTTGCTCAATATTATTAAAAAGCACAAGGAATCTCATAACTGTTCTATATTTAATGAAATAGAACGAACTATAACATTTATTTGGCCATGAACTTTTACGGTATTATTATGTTACTATCAGATCATAATATTAGATATCGTTACAGCTTACAATATAATTTTATTGATATTGCCATTACAGTGTGAAGTTATCTTAATCGTTGGTTTTGTAAATTATTACTTGATTTACGAAATATTAAATAAGAGTGTGAATAGTGTTGAATTGCAAGTACACTATGCATTTTATTAACATGATTTTTTATAATCCTAGTCTTACGGTGAACTTCGATGTTCGTATCATCAACATTCTACATAATATAATATGTATTTCTTTATTTTCAGTTATTTACGTTTCTCTCTTAAGAAACTTCCATAAACAAAAATTAAATAATGATAAAATTTCATAGATACACATTGATAGTTTACGAGTATAGCAACTAACACTTTGACACAACAATACTACACATACGTACGTACATATAGATTATATTTATCTATAGATATTATTTACCGATTAGTTCGCAGCGGCTGGCCTGCCGTCTCCTTGCGTGGTCGCGCGAGCGGCGTCGACCGTCCTGAAAGAACCTCCTCTGCACGAAGCTCTTCTGTTGACCCTGTTATTATAATAATAAAAAAACTGTTATAGAAGTCTAGTCAAAAGGAAGCTACTCACGCAAGATCAGCCTGTAAGTAATAAATGATGAAAGTTGTACAGGGATCCTCTACTATACTAAATATATACAAATACATAATGTACCCACAAAATGGAATAAAATTAAAATATTAAAATTAAATTAGGTACCTGTGCTTACGTAAAAGAGAGAGAGTGTCAGCATTCTTATTACCATACCAACATTAAACAAGTGTTCAATGAAAAATTATTCATTTGGAATATGCATTGATTTTTTTTAGAAATACTACCAATGCTGGAATCGAAAGGTATGTACATTGTACATATACATTTTCTTGATGAACTGCCTACGGAACCGTTGAATTTGTAAATCCATTTTGCCCATGACAGATCAATCACTAGTCAATTAATTATGATGGACGGAAATCCGTCACTATAGAAAAATTAGAAACACAGACAGGTGTTTCGTTTTTTTGGAGTGAAATGAAGGTGTGATGATAATGACTATTTCTTATGATACAGTTCATATTTTTGATATTAAGTAGGTATTAACTAAATAAATTAAGAACAGGAAACTCGAATATTTCTGTAATATGATGCGTAACACCTTCGTCAATGGTAAGAGCACTGAATTATGTTTAGATCAGCAGTTTCCAAAATTAAAATAGCCCTAATGATCGCAAACCATCTAAAGAAAAACTAAGAAGGCACGAACCTTCAGAAAGATTGATTTATTGAAAGTCTAATGTCGCTTGTAAATGCAAGAAATAGAACAACAACAATTCGCAGATCACACTAACTTTTGGGAAAAACCACTGCTTCGAGTCAAAAAAAGCACTATTATACTTCTTTTAAATTTATTTCCTTACAAAAAAGGACATAAATGAAGCTGATTATCATATAACAGGTCATACGCAAAACTGGTCTAAATATAGCCTTTATATAACACGTATTATAATATTTCTATTATCTTTGTAAGTGGTGTTGGAATAATCCCATTGTAACTAATGCTATTTGTGCACCTTTATAAGACTTTATACATAACTACCGGCTTTATAAAATAGCTCTAAAATGGTTATTTTTAAACCACTGTATAACTAAATTATATTCACATTGTTTTAAAAGTACGAGAGCTACGTAATATAACATTCTTGACATGCAATATTTTAGTGTATCCAAATCCAATTATTTTTCTTGAATAGTTTTAATGCATTTTAACCTTTTCTATGAAAATTATAATCTTTAGAAGAATCAAGATAGGAAAGACGTCTGGATTGATCTTTTATTCGCTGACAGACAAAGAGTTGTTGCAAGAGATACTTGAAGATACTATTCTACCTCAGCCAGACTACAGACCAGAGCATCATAAGTTTAATTTCAGTTCTTTCCTAAAAGTTTGGTACAAATAATTCCAGAATACGCTCAAATGTCTGAAGCCGAACGATGTTGCAACACCCCGTGTTGCTTGTTGCCGTCATTCACGCTCCTGACTCATAAATCATTCCAGAATGTTCTACAATATTATTGTCTTACCTCCATTCCCGTTCTTATCATGCGGTTTCTTTCTAGCGTTGTCATCAGCTCGGGACGTGCTGGCTGGTCGTCGCCTGAAGCCGAATGATGTCGCAACACCACGCGTGGGCTTGTTGCCGTTGCTCACACTCTTGTCTCTCTTCTTAGCCCCCTTTGACTCGGAATGACCCTGGAGACAAAGAAAATTGAATTAAGGATCTGTTGGTTTTGCTATTGCTCTATATAGAAAAACTGTGGGCAAAACGACTTGGTTTTAAAAGAGTAGCTACCGAGATGCTTGCCGGCTCTTCTTTGTATAAACTGTTTTTCGTATAGGTGGTAAATGTTAAATTATGTATTTTTCATGATTCAAAAACGCTTCTATAAGAAGTGTAGTTGAATGAAACTAGGCTAATACTGAGAGGTCGCGTACGGAATTCAGAATAAATTTCAATTAGGTCAGGATTAGGGTCGCTATATAATCCAAACCAAAAACAAACTGGAAATTCACTGAATTATTTAGCAGAGAGTTGGAGTTAAAATTAAGAAGTTAAATAAACTTTTTCATAGGATCAAATACCTATACAAGCCTATATCTATACTATAATATTATAAAGCTGAAGAGTTTGTTTGTTTGTTTGAATGCGCTAATCTCAGGAACTACAGATTTGAAAAATTTTTTCGGTGTTAGATAGCCCATTTATCTAGGAAGTCTATAGGCTATATATTATATCATCACGCTAAGACCAACAGGAGTGGAGCACTGCGGGTTAAACCGCAGGGCACAGCTAGTATAGATTTAAAGGGAAAACGACATTTCCACAAACAGTTTTACATGTCGATTCCTATCGTGTAACTACCGTCATGTTCGTAATTATAAGCAATAATAATTATGTATTTATGTTATCTTTACCAATTACTTTATTGGCAAGCTTATCAGTTTTCTGCATCCTGTCAGCGTGAAACTTTCTTTGGAAATTTGTCATTAATGTGAAAATTAAACCCGCTTTTAATTAGTTTGTCTTTCACGTAATTTATTATAATATTTACTTAAATCGATTACCGCGACTTTATTTTTTCTAGAGACCACCTGATATAGAAAGAACATGATCTGTTCTTTGGACAAGAAATGAATTTTCATTGCATTCAAAACAAAATTAAATAGGACAATTTGGCGAATGTTCCTGTCAAATTAAAAACATAGGAACACTAGTTTTATTAAGTGTTGGTTTTTCTTATTGCGTAACATTTAAGGACGCGTTTACGAATCTGACAAAAATACGCAGTTTTTCGGTGCATTTTGCGGCGAAATAGTACAAAACCAAATTTAACTAATAATTACCATAAATAGATTACTCCTTAATCTTTAAATGGTACTATATTTTAAGTCGAAAATTTTGGTTTCTAATATTGAAAAAAATAATTTCCGTTGCCTCTTCACCCAAAATTGACAATATCGTGCTGAATAAACGAACATTTTTCTTGTATTTAATAAAACAAATTGATTTATTTAAAAATATTTTAAGTAAGTAGACATGTCTAACTCAAAAAGGTACTAAGTAGATAAAACTATCAAAATGTTACAAATAGGCTGAGAAAAAAATTAAAATCAAATCTTATTTTTTCACATATTTAGCTGTAACGCGTGATACTTATTGCATTGAAATAAGGGTTATTTTATTTGTCACTACCTTTTTTTTTTTTTTTTTTTATAGTGGGGAAATCTTCTTAGATACCCCCGGCTCCCGGGGATGGAGCCGTGGTTATGTCGGATTTCTACCGACTAAAACCCCACTCTGTTCCATCGCGCTGCTTTGGACGGAACTGCGGGAACGGTTACGACTCTACCGCGTGTCCCGCCCAGCAGATGCCCGTTTCCAGGCCCACCACTAGAACCCCCCTCGCTGGTGGCTGCTGGAACGAAGGCTTACGCCACCAACGCGCAGACAATGGATCTTTCCCCGCTCCATCATCCGCGTTCCCCCGAACCCCCGACCCCAACACCGTCCGGCCGGAGGGTGCACGCTGGAAGGTCCTCCGATGTGTGAAATACACGTCGGGGGACCCTCCGGCGCACTTTTATAGAGATTACCTCGCAGCCCCCACCTCACCAGAGGTGGCGGCCCTCGGTCCGGCCCCACGGACCGGATTACGAGTTGGCAGACGGCCGTTTTACAGCGGCCGCCGCCCCACACCTCTATGCAGGAGTCTCCGCGCGTCATCACAATGACGCGTCGGGATTCCGCCCTCCGCTGCACGGCGTGGCTTGCTAAACCAGCGAGCACGCCGCACCGCGACCTCTGGCCGCCATCCACCGCCGCATAAAAGCCGGCTCCTCTCTGGCCCACAAACAGGACCTCTGCCGTCGGGTCAGTCGAGGCTTTCCAACCCCAACTGCCGTTCAGCGCCACCTTTGCCTAGCGGACACGGGGTCCGCCAAGCCACGACCTCTGGCCGCAATCCCACGCCGCACACAGCGGCCGCTGGGCCACACCTAGCCCTGGCCGTCGGGCCGGTCGAATCTCCCCGACTCTAAACCAGCCATTCAGCCCCTCGCTGGTCCAATTTCGCTTCACTCAGAGGGCCATAACTCTGAGCTACTGAGCCCCTCCGCCGCGACAAGGCCTGGACCGTTGGGGGGTACCTTCAGGTCACTCCATCAAATCCGGAGGTAAGGTCTCAATATAACTAACAAAATGAGCCCAAACTCGGCACACCTAGCTCAAATCGTCTAGTAGTTCCAGTAGCCGTCTTCGAAGTACACCTGCAGGTCACTCCATCAAGTCTGGAGGTAAGGTCTCAACATAACTAACAAAATGAGCCTAAACTCGGCATACCTAGCTCTACTCGTCTATTAGTTCCAGTAGCCGTCTTCGAAGTACACCTTCAGGTCACTCCATCAAGTCCGGAGGTAAGGTCTCAACGTAACTAACAAAACGAGCCCAAACTCGGCATACCTAGCTCTACTCGTCTATTAGTTCCAGTAGCCGTCTTCGAAGTACACCTTCAGGTCACTCCATCAAGTCCGGAGGTAAGGTCTCAACATAACTAACAAAATGAGCCCAAACTTGGTACACGTAGCTCTAATCATCTATTAGTTCCAGTAGCCGTCTTCGAAGTACACTTTGGCAAGTACTTGTTTACCAATCAATCACTGTCCAATGAAATTAGGTAAATGGTATCTACTTTTGTGACCATTCAACGTTACAAACAAATCAAAGTAAATTAAAAAAAAAAACATGGCAATAAAAATAAGTTCAATTATCAAGTCGTGTCAGTTTAGTCATAATTTCGTCGTTTCTCGCATTTCGCTGTGTGTGTGAGCCGTGCACGTGTAGTAGTAAGACTCAAAACGTAAAATTGATGCGCGTCAATTTGTATATGCGTCCTTAAATCATTTATTAAAAACATACCCAATGACGCCCACGCAAGTCAAGTTTTAACAGATGTCACTGTTCTATTGCCCAAGAGAATACAGGTTGAATTCGTTATAGAAACATCAATTCGTATTAATATGCATTTACCGTTTAACATTCAGCCTCAATAGTCAGCAAAATAACAGATGTTTAGATTACTCGGCTGATTAACATATTTGGACTTGTTTTGTTAGGTAATGTTAAAATTATATGGGGTTCATATGAATATTATTTGGTTGGTGACTCATTAGACGAATCCATACAGAACGAGCAATATCTTGAAGCAATTGCTGCGTGAAGTAGCTCGGTACATGTGGCCCTACCTAATAACGAATAAACCTGTCATAATTTCATGAAAATGATAATTAGGGCACATATTTACGATCTTAAATTCCTTACGAATGTTATACTTAGTGCCTAAATGTGACTCTTTTTCTTTGTTATACCTTTATACCTAATTGTGAAGTGTAGATTGGACTAATAAACATTTACAGAATATACAAATTATTGATCTAAATTGTACGTATCTATCGTTCAGCATAAAGTGAGCTTACACGTGCTCTCTTTATTTTTTTTTCTAACAAAGCTGAACTTCTATGCGGGTAGTTTAAAATTCTCAAAATCAAGGCTTCTAGACTGAACTTAACATTCATTTTTAATTACAAACGTCAAAGGTCTACGTTATGTCATAGAGCAAGCTATGTTAATCCGCTTAGTTTGCTCGCTTTACCGGCTTGTTCTGATAAATTGATTGTGACGTGAGGAATGCGTGGTCTAGTTTCACAAATAAGAGATCCGTTTTATATTTTATAAATATAAAGTTATTCTTTTAAAGAATAGCTGGGTAAATAGGGTAATTTGTTTAAGGCTGCAGTCTAGCAAAATTGCGTTTTCAACAAGTTATTTGACAATTTTTTCCCGGCTAATGAAATGATGAACTGAATTTTTTTTTCTTGTTTATCAATTAGTGTTATATACGCAATGCGCGTGAATTTTTTCACATTTATAAAGTTACTTTATGTTACCTTAATCAGGCCTTCAAGATAAGTCTCTTTCCCCCAAAGACATTTCGAGCTAAGTTTGTGCACTCACTACGTTGCAACCAATTACAATTTACACAATCTGATCAGCGCATTATTATCCTTATATAGTCGTTATTAAAAACTGCTGAATACAATTGCCGAAAAACTTATGATTTTCTTAATTAGAACGTTATAAATTCATTAAATTTCCCATTTTTTGCCTTACAAAATCTATTGATAAATACTGCTAAAAGTTATTTTTTCCATTAATTTATTCGAGTTGGTTGAAGACCAATGAGTATTAATCCTTTAAAAAATTTTTTTTTTGAATTTTGATAATTCTTTAAATATTAAAAAAATATTTAAAATAATTAGGAAAAATCCTAGCGAATTTCTTTAGTCGCGCTCCTTGGGCCGGAGCGTTCTGACGTGTGCTCTACGCTCGATTTTCCTTCATACCGAAGTGAAAGTTGCTCTACTTCATTAAATTTAATATTTTTGTTAATTGATTATTTTTATCTTAGTTTTGTGCAAATATTCGTATTTTTAAACATTTGATTTCGATATGGAAAATAAACGAAAAAAATACGCGTGTAACTACTAGAAAAAAAATTATCTTCGAACATAAAGTTAATGAAACCAAATAGATTGCAAAGGTGATTGGCAACAATTTCTTTATTTTACGGGGTGTCAGTAAAGGGATGTATATTTCTTTAAAACTAAAGTAAGCTCATAAATTTTCTTATAATATAATTTTTTTGAAGTTCAAAAATGTTTATTTTTCGTTTGAGAAATACGAAATATAATATAAACTTGTATTGAGAACTTGAACTTTCCAAGTTCATCCGGGGAAATCCCCATACGGGGAAAATGATTTGTTTACTCCAAAATTAATCCGAGGTGTTTTAATTTTTTCTTCTAGTCATTTTCAACGTAGCGGCATGTTGTTTGATTATTAATTTTGTAACTTAAATGCAGGATGTTGGTTTTATATTCTGATCTTACAGACGCGCTGACAAATTTAGTCCGCCATTCCTAGTTTAGTCTACCAACTCTAAGTAGGTACCAATATTAAAACGAATGGATTATCATCACATCATCAAAACTCAGATGTAATGGAAGATCACAATAACATAGAAAATTCAGTGGGTGTTGAGAACTAAACATACAGAAGTAACAGAGACGCGAAGAATAAAAAAAGAGGCTTTCCCTTTTCGACATATTGTTAGGGTACATCACCAATCTGCAAAAAACAAAACTGATGATTCCCATTTGCTGATTAAAAATGAAAAACAAATAATCGACAACAGTGGTAAAAATTTGCTGATCACAATGAAACATCCTTCAGTGGTAGCAGATTTACTCATTTCAAATGTATCGGTGAACAGCGTAAAGGAGAGGAGGACAGGAAAACATTATGAATGTGGATGGTGGATTGTATACAGGGTGTAATCGATAAGTATGTGCAGGCGATTATGACGTTATTATTGCAGGTATCAAAAAACTTAAAACTGATATCGAAATTACTTTACCTAATGAGCAAAATGACAATAATAACTTTTTAAAAGTATAACGAGAAATATCTAAAAAATTTACTTTATACACTCCCATATCAAAAAGGGAAAATGGGACTAGTAGAAGTTAAATGTCTAATTCCGGCAAAAGACATGAATGCGGAAGATGCGGTTAAAAAAAATTTAATATTTGAAATACAATGCAAAAAATAACACTTTTGTCATAGATAAGAATCATGACTATTTTTTCTAAATTCAGGGACAACTAAACGTTGCAGAAGCAGAAGTCTGCTTATTTGCTGTTTGGACTGGAGTGAATAATTCGTTAAAAATAGAATATATACAAAAAGTATGTAACGTTTAGGCAATTAAAATGATGGACCATTATCAAGATTTTACATAAATTGCCTACTGTCAGAATTGATTGATTCGAGACTTCAGCATTCGATGCCCATCAAGGACCCATCCTATATCATTCAAGCGATTGAAAAAAAAGAGATAAATCCAGTGCAACCGATAAAGCATCAGAATGCTAGCAAAAGATTTATTAGGTTTATCAATATAAATCTATATTATATTACACATAATATTATAAATCTGTAGAAGACGCGAAGACTGACATCCGCGCGGACGGAGTCGCGGGCGGAAGCTAGTCAGAAATAAATATCTTTTGTTTTCATTTAACACAAACATTACATTTTTTTTATTATATACACAATTTGTTTATCCGTTTTATTAGTTAAACTGAACAACTTTCACTAAGAAACTTAGGTCGAAAAAAATGTATAGAGTTCTGCATTTTGTATGGAAAGCTTATTTTTTTTATATTTCGTCCAAATTTCTTTGTAAAAGTTGATCAATTATATAAACATGAAGTTGAAGATATCAATAGAAAGTATTCGCAAATTTTGTGTACTGATAAAAAAAAAAATCACCCGGTGTAATTTTCACGAAAATTGTTTCAAATTGTCATTTTTGGTACTTATTACCAATATTAAATTATGCATACGAATGATTTAATTTTTAAAAATTAAGTGGAGCAACTTTCCCTTAGTACATTTGTATTATTTATATATAGGATGACAGGATGCATTTGTTTGCACTACTAGACCAAGCCCTTAAGTGCATTAAGGTTATAGTGTGGATATTGTTTTTGCACATGTGTATTTTATTACAAAGTAACACTAGGCATAGTAAGCAGTCGCGGAAGAATTCTAACAAATACACGCGGCCCCATCATTAAAGCGGCTCCACGGAACACAGTGGGGTTTTAGTCGGTAAAGAATCCGACATAACCCACGGCTCCTTCCCCGGGGGCCGTGGGTATCTTTGGAAGATTTCCCCACTATAAAAAAAGCTCTTCTATAGTTCTATCGTTCTAGATATGTCCCCTGGTGGTTCATTTGACCCATATTTTTTTCCTATGCGGGCTTGTAGTCTATAAACCCATAATTATTGATCAAATCTAAAATTTTCACTGATATGAGAAATAATAAAAATCTAGAATAAACTAGAATCTTCTGTTATTTATATTTTAAAATGTTAAGATTATTAAATGCAGTTTTTAATAAGTTATTTATTATTTTATATTATCAGATTGCATGCTAAAAGAAATTTAAAGTTCTATTGTATTTGTGTATAAATTACTGATAAGAATGCAATAAAATATTATTCAATTATTTTATCCACAGTTCCCAATTACTAGTCGTAAATGAAACGAGGTGAATGAATCTACAGCATAGTGATTTTACATTATAAACCTACATTATAATATTATGTAGACTATGTAAGTTATACTTCCTAAGTGCTCTGTTCCTGAATGAAAATAACTTTCGCATAATATTGAGAGCGACAAAAAATAAAAATATAATGTATTATAAACTTTGAAGAAAAAATTTAATGTCACATGTGCGTCTATTTATCTATGTGTCGTACATAATGAGTACAGACTGTAAGACAGACTACTAATGCGAAATTATTAGAAAATTTGAGTCGTAACACACTGTAGTCGGAACCTCAAACTTTCGAGAATTGCAGTTGATTTCAATATAGGCAGTTGTTTTCTAGAATTATTTATCAGTTAAACATCGGAGAAATGTGTGTCTGAAATAATAATTCTGGCAATATTTTATCGCTATCGAAATATAAAATGTTGCCAAGCTATCACGACAATCATTGCTTGTGCCAAACATAATATGATTCAAAATCCCATTCAAAAATTTTGCAGTTTCCGTAAGAAAACTCACAAGACAAAGATTTGAAGATTTAATCGAAATCGATATCTTATTTCTATTAAAGACTGATAAGTATCCTACCACAATTGAAAAGATTTTTAAAACTTTAACCATAAGTAAATATTCCCTAACTACTATAATATATTGTATGAACCTACCCAGAAAGATCTAATCTATTACTACTAAATAAAATTATCAAGTAAATCACGTTTCCAACTTATCGACCTAAAGAATGGACCATGAGAACTATTCTCATTATTTCAGAATTCTTATATCGCTAAGCTGTACTTAACGTTGCAATTGTAAGGAAGAATTTCAACACAATAATATGGGATTTGTGCAACGTTCTGTCACTTGCAGAAACATGGTCATTAGTATGATCAAACGTGAGTAAATATTTGCATAATTTAGCCCATATTAGTCTGTCAAGATATCTTTACGGGAAGAGGCATTTCATCATAGTATAAACTTAAAAAAAGGCAGAGAATCTTGGAGTTCAAACGTCTTTTCAAGGAGATGGGCTATGACAACGTATTATGTAACTCGTTGTATTAGTTTTACCCTGGCATTGTCGGTCAACAAGGTAATATGAAGTAAAGGACACTTAACTTAAGATAACCGTATACTGCTCTTTTACACTGCATTGTAGCCCTTGAAAATCTACTTGAAATACCCCGAGAATAAGCTGAGAATATTAACTTTAGTTATTACAGATTTTCAATTGAATTGTAACGGTTTACTTCGTAATAGCATTTCATACAAAGTATACAAAAGTATTTTTTGCAATAGGCTTATAGCTTTTTGTGCATAAGATTCAATAAACACGGCAAGGCAAAGTAAAGAGAATGTATCTTCTTGCGACAGACTCTATCCAAAGAGTTGACAATCAGGCCCGATACAGCTCATTACAAACTATCACAACAATTAATCATTCGTCTATTGCATTTTTTAAAGAGGCCATAAAGCCGCCAAGTTTAAAGGAAGTTGCATAATACAGAAGTGTTCAGATACGGCTAAACAATAGCCCTCTCGGCTCCTGCTTGACATATTTGGCACCTCACGTAGAAACTTCTGACGTCTTTGAAGTTGGAGTGTGATTTAATGGAAAGTGGAAACGTTATAAAATATCGCTTGACCAAGCTGGGTTTAGACATGTTTAATATATAATGCTGTAAGTTAGGAGGGTTTGTAAGTTAGTAATGAAATATCCAATGTATAACTTGCTTAAGAAACACTGCTGCAAATGCAATTGGTAGAGTAATACATAGATTTCTAGGAATTGGAAAGGAATTCACTTGTATGAAAAATAAATAAATAATCTATGGTATAGTCGATAAAAGCACCTAGTTACCTAATGTTTTATGATATTGTGCTACCTACACACATAGGTTCTTTATTATATGCGAATTGTATATCGTGATTTCCTGTTAAACGTCTATTGAAAAATGCACAAGTCTATGAAGCATGCTCCGTGTCCCAGCCTCAATCATGCAAACTTTAGGCTATACATACGATTATAAACATGGCAGAAACGAATCCCATGGAAGAATTTAGTTGTTAAGCGGATACTTGGTTGTAATTTATTGCAAATAACATTCAAATTCACAACAATGGTGCTGAGCGTGCGAAAGTACAAGCAAGTGAACGGTCAGGGAATATAAACATTGTTAAATTTAAGTGGAAACCGAGCATTGTCTTCTGAGTTCTGTTATCAATGGATACTGTATTAATGTGTAAAAGGTACCTCTACTTATTTTTACACCTTATTTTTTTTGTAGTTCTGACGGTCGGTGTGGCTTATTCGTTTGTTTGTTTGTTTATTGCACGCCTCATAAGCGAAGCGTTGAGGTGGGTAATACTGTCACTTCGCGCAAAACATCTGATTTTTCAAACTTAAAATG
>CAJQZN010036015.1:10347-34547 GCA_907164685.1 Colias eurytheme | reverse complement strand
AATCTGAAATTACATTTTGTCTGCTGTCTGCCAAATTCAGGGTCATAACATTTACCATTCGCGCGTGTTCCACAAGAGGCCGGATTTCTCTGAACATGCTGTTTAGTCTGTCACCAAGACCGATATTACTTCTATTCGGAATTGGGGGTCTGGTAACAGAGTCCATTCTGGTAAGTGCTGGTCTCGGAGGGGTTTCCTCCGCATCCTCCTCTCCCATATCTAGATTAACTTGATTTTGGTGCGCCATCTTCTACTATTTTCTACTCTTCTCACTTATAAACACCACCAGATAATCATTTCACCACAATAAATAATATTAATTCTGATCTCGATTTATATCGCGAAGGTCAACTGTCAAGTGTGAAGTGCCAAACATGAGATCATAATTATCTCAGAGGAATAAACCTATAGAGTTCTTATATTGAGACAGAACAAAATACATATTTTCTAATCTACTTACTCTTAGTCAATAACAGCATAAGTCAGATTGAGATAGCGATAGAGTATCTGCACTGTCTTCAAACGTAGCGCGCCGGCAGTCAGTTTGTTTTCCAACCAGCTGGTGGGCTCAGTGCGTCAAGTGTTTTTAACGAAATATTTAGAAAATATAAAGTGTATAGTGTTTCTTTTTATTTGTCAGTGTGCTAAAATGACTATTGTATGTTTAGCTACCGGCTATTACTAGTCGAATGGGAGTTTTGGATGAAAACAATGAAAAAATATCTTTCCATCGGTAAGTGATTTTCAGCAAATTGATAAATATTTATGTTCTAACCCTATTTGAAGGTTTTATCAAGCGCTTTTTTATAAGTTTATGTTGTAACTGTAACATTTACCCACTTTATGGGGTTGTGGAATACAAAAGAATTAAATTATTTTTAAAAAATGTCACAATATTATCAAGTTTGGCATTTTGTTTACCACCGTAGTGTTGTAACACATCTAGCGTATATTATCGATTTATGACAAAAAATCTATTTCATATTAACGTTGATTTATTTATTTTGTTTCTTATATCAGATTTATATGTAGTTGTTGTAGCAAATAATTGATGTAAATTTTCTACAGCAGGAAAATAAAAAATACCACGTGGTTGTTTTATTTGACTTATCTGTTTAGTTTGTTGTTTCTCTTTTAGATTATTAATAAATTCATTTTGTTTTAGATTTCCAGAGCTAAATAAGAAATGGGTATAAAACATGAGACGTGTAGATTGGACGCCGTCGAAATTTGCTAGATTGTGTTCACTGCATTTCGAGCCTGCGTGTTATCAAGATGGATACTCTAGAAGAATTGTGCAATCTTACGCTTACGTTTTTTTTTGTTCCTTTAGATAATAAATACATTTGTGTGTGAGTGAATTTTTATTTGGAATTTTTTTTACACATTTACTTTAAATGTGTAACTATGTGAAAATTAAACGGTTGGTTAAATGACAGTTCTCATAGATGAGAAACTACTATTGAAATACATACTTAATATACATGCGTTTTCAAAGAAAAACCCGCATAGTTCCCATTCCTGTGGGATTTACGGGATCAAAAGTAATTTTTCCAAATTTCATTGTAATCGGTTTAGTAGTATTCGCGTGAAAGAGTAACAAACATCCATCCTCACAAACTTTCGCTTTATTAGTAGGATGTAAGGAAAATGTTTTCTTTAAGACTGTCCTTTTATGAACTTGTTAAAATTCATGCTGACTGTGCCTTTCTCCTCACTCCTTTAACTTTATTGATCTTTATTTTAAATTATGTAGTTATATTTCAAGTTTTAAAATTATTTTAAAATATACTAGCTTTCCGCCCGCGTTTTTAAATAAAATCCCGCACAGTTCCCGTTCACGTGGGATTTCCGGTATAAAACCTATCCTATGTGTGTATGTACAAAATTTCATTGTAATCGGTTCAGCAGTGAAAGAGAAAGTTATCCATTCTCGCATAATTTCGCATTTATTATATCCGTAGGATTAAACAAATAATGTATTCAACTGAAATTTATGATTAATTTTGTTTTTTTTTATTATTTATTATTTCACGAAACCGTAAATGCAAAATGCATTCACGATTTTATCGATTGAAGCACATCCCATCACTATCACCTTCTATCTATCTAAATACGTACCTATAGTAAAAAATGGTGCCATGACTATGTTGAAACGTAGCTTGTAGTCTATAGCTATCTCATTCTTTCTTACGACGTTTTCTTTAGGTAGAGAGAAACAAATATATGTAAATTGTATACGCTCGATACAAGTACTCTATAGGTTTATTGCTCTGAGATAATTATCATAAATATGACATTGTCATTGTCTGTCAAAAATGTCAAATACAAAATTTGATTGATTCGCCTTGATACGAAGCTTTTAGTTACGTAGTATGTATTTGTACGTAGGTATGGTATTTCTCTCATTTGGATTTGGTTTCAATTTGGTTTGTTTGTCTTTGAGATTTCATCCTTACATCTCCTCTTTTATGGATTGATGCAATAAAAAAACAAAAAATATTTTTAACAGATATAATATTTATAAGTCGTCTCGAGTTTGGCAAGCAATATTTTCGAAATTCATTGCATGCATTTTTCTTTCCATCCATAAATTATGAATTGTTTCCATTGAGCTATTATTACTACGTATAGAGGAGACACCACGAACAAAATCTGTGCTGCAAGCGTGACGGAGCGGGGCGGCTTGTGAGACGATTAAGCGATGTCATCGACTCACCGCTATAAAGGCGAAACTTTGTAAATATTTTGCCTATTACTTATCAATTAAGAACAATCAATGTAACAAAAAAAAATATTTAATTAATCTAATAAATAAATTATTAATAAACTTATCAATTAAAAACTTTTCAATTACTTAAAACCAATCAGTGTAACAAAAAAAAGATTGATACGTAGGTAAGTAATAATTTATTTTCGTGAATTTCATCTTTCATGATTTAACCTTTTTTCAAATAATATCCACAGTACAATCTTTTCCAAATGTGTAAAATTATTATTTCTTTGCACTTTGCCGCATTATTTGAATTATTAGTGCAGTATCGCAACACACTCGAGCATATTTGATGAGTTTCTTGGTTTTTTTGCTTCAAAACAAACAAGACATGAACGCGACCATCGCGCTAAAGCGTCTGAGTGCAGTGAGGCCATTTGACCTATGTTGAGCGGAACATAAGTGATGCAGGCGGTGTCTTCTCCATAACGCACACGTAGTAATACTTAGTATCTCAATGATTGTTTCCTGTGATAATTTTTTAGAGATATTATTATGGGGACTTTCCTTCTAAGTTCTATTTCAATATTCCATCCTGTAAATCCCTAGTTTCGTAGTACTTAGCACTAGGAAAGATTACAATGTTCTAGGTGATTAAGATCGTTATTACTATTAGGAGCTATTAGGTATTAAAATTCTCGTTTCGCGGTGTTTGAAGTTATAATATACTCCTACCTTACTCCTACGGAACGGAGTGACCAATTCATGAATTTTTTTTTCGCGTATCAGGTAGTCTTGTCGAAAAAAAAAACATCTATTTTTCATACTACTACGTGATCACTATAAGGATAATTTTTTAGGGAAAACTTCTTATTTGTAGTTAAGTCATCTTTTTTTTCGCTATTACAACCACCATTTTGCTGAACTTATTTTAATAACTCAGGCCCCGGAATCACATTGTGTCGTGGACCGATCGGGCCGTTCGGGGCTCAGTGGGTTAAGGTTAAATCAAATCTTGGGAAGAGGATGAAACATGTATTACATATTTATAACATACGATAGAGAGCGGGTAGAACAATGTTAAAAAAACTAAGGTTTTTCAGCCACAAATTTTGATTTGTTTGTTTTTTAAATATCTGACACCATGAGATAAATAAAACAATAGGTACTCCACCAAGAATACGTTTAATACTTAATTTTTAATTATAATCGAAAGACTGTTTTCGATTACACTTTCCATATTATGAGCAAATACTGTTTCGATCTACTTAAAGTAAATTAAACGCACAACGGTCTTTTGATAAGTTAAATTCAGTCTTTGATTAGGCATCGCACCATTGCCATCGCAACAATAAGGGTTTCATTAAAATTATCGTTGTCCACCTCGAATGTGCTTTAACATTCGTACTCTAATAAATACGTAATAATATACCGAAATAAATATAATAATACAAACTATGCGACTGAATATACATAACGACACTTTCGTCGAATAGGTACGATATACGCTATTGGCACTTAAACACTCACAACTCTGAGTCTGCTTTTAGATCGAGAACCCCTTGTGCGTACAGATCTCGTACAGCTTCTAGTAGACGTTGTTCAGCTCGCGGCTCTCCAAGGGCTACGTCTACACTACCCGCGCACAGGAGGAGTGCCCTTAATGCTGCTCTAGGCCAATCTTGTTTCAAGCTCCGTCTTACAATCGCGCCAGCGGGTGCCGATCCTAATCTAGCACATTCAGCCTCTAAACGATCTCCATAGTCCTCAATCAACGTGTCCCCCACCGCCCTTCTTAGTTCTGGCGTTAATGAAGATAATAATAGTAGCGCTACATCATCCATGGGTCTACCGAGTGATACCATTTGCCAGTCCAATGCGATACATTCGCTTATCCCATCTCGTTCTCGAAATAGAAGATTCCCACTCCAAAAATCGGCGTGGGCGAGGGGAGCTGGTTCAGCTGGTCGCAATAAAGTGCCAAGTAAAGATGGAGCCCGAGCGCTAAGTGCGCTCACAGCTGCGGCTTCGCCAACACAATCTGTTCGACCACGGAGGAATGCTTCCAGTTGGGGTAAACCTCTTCGCACTAAACGCAGATATCCAGCTGCAGCGCGTTCGCAGGGGAACAAGAAGTCGAATCTTTGGTCTAGAGGACCTTCTCTGTCACGTAGAGCAAGGGATAGGGCGTGGAGTCGAGCTGCTGCAAACAGAGCTGCCCTAGCTCTTTCAACAGTTAGGCCCTCAGCAAAATCCGCTGATTCGAAACCCACGGCTGTCACGTCTTCCAATACAAGCTCGCTGTCTCCTCCAATTTCATCTGAAATAAATAAATGTGAATTTAGAAATAGACAAAGTCATGGCAGCCAAGTTGAAATATTGATCGTTGTTCAAAAATATGATGACTCATAGAACAGCGCGTGTTTTGTGACGTCTTGAAATATTTTTATCACGTAAAGTCTTAGCGTAAAGTGCAGTAAGCGTTAAAAATACATAAACGGAATCGATATGACGTGTAGAATATAGATATTGGTTCTGTTTTAAGGAAAAAAATATACCTAAGCCTAAAGAGCATAAGTTATTTAAAATAAATAAAATACAATTGGATGTTTGAATACGACTTTCACATCAAAGTGTAATTTTAACTATGACGTAAAAGTCGACTCATCGAGCACAATAAAGACTGATGATACTTTAATTAGCGAGTTTTTAATTAATCTTGATTCTTGACCTATTTCGCAATTTTTTTAACGAGCTTAGACACGTTTTATTATTAATTTATGTCTCTTAACAGAAATACTTACAGAATTTTCAAGTATGCAGTTTTGATAAAGTAAAGAATATAAAATACTAGCTTTCCGCCCGCGGCTTCACCCGCATTGTTCCCGTTCCCGTGGGATTTCCGGGATAAAACCTATCCTATGTCCCGGGGTAAAAAGTAGCCTATGTCCTTTCTCGGGTATCAAAATAACTCTATGCCAAATTTCATGCAAAATTGGTTCAGTAGTTAAGGCGTGATTGAGTAACAGACAGACAGACAGAGTTACTTTCACATTTATAATATTAGTATGGATATACCTAATTCTTCAAATAATTATAAAACATATGAATGATGAATACCTAGTTAATTAGTTTTTTTATAAAATCTATTTGCATGACATAAAAAAACATACATTTTTTCGAAAAATAGCTTAAATCTATTTTTATTTGAAAAGCATTTTCTTTCATATTACTTAACACAATTTAAATGAAAAGCACACAAACAGACACACACCTGGTAATCTAGCTTTAACACATCTCGGTACTGCGAGCCCTTCATCAGGGCCTAATGCCTCTTGAGCCAATTTGTTGAGCGCTGGGGCTAATTCCGTATAGAATAATATTTCTCTAGTATCAAATTGTGCTTCAGCTACAAAGAGCCTCCCAAAGGGATCCCGTGGTGGTAGTTTTACAACAAGGGGTAAGGCATGCCTTTCTCCCTCGCTTTCGTAGCGAACTGTCACTGCTAGTACCCTGCTTAAGGCACCAGCTACGCCGGCCCTGGATTCTACTCGGATCTGAAATTAAATTTTATAGAGATTAGAAACCCATATTATATGAATTGAAAGTGAAATTAAAAAAAAAAATATTCGGTTAGGTACATAATATATTATATAGCTGTTTCCTTCATTTAAATATAAGTAAGTATGTAAGTATATTATTTTATGTGATTTTTGCAAAAAAAAAATTTAAGGCGGAAATCCAGGTCAATTATTTAAAAGGTAGTTACATAGGTACAAACTACTTAGGTAATTATTGTCTAGTTTACATTTTTTTTTTCAGTGATAAATTTAAATATGTAAGTACCTCATTAGGATCGACCACACCCGAGTCAATCAGCAGTTCTCGCGCCCATTCTTCGGTCAGAGCGGTCTCAGCTTCGCCTTCTAGACCAAACTCACAATCGGACTCTTCGCTCCCACTGCTTGGGGCCTCCGAAACCGCCGTGCTATCCGGCCCACCGGCTTGCATCTTACCACAGTAAACAATTCACTCGCGAACACACATTATCGGGTTTTAAATAACATTTAGAGTCGTATATTTCGTGGACGATTGAGTTGTATGGGCACGCCAGCTGCGCGCAGGCGCGTTCCTCCCTCAATTATTCATCGGGACTCCCATGTCGTAAACCGCTCAATGCGACGGTTTGGATGTACGATATAGATATGTACCTACGCTGTCGCATACCTCTTGGCGACTCAACACGTCACCGGTCACATTAAAACGTATTCATAGGCATTTTGTAAATCGCAACCGCAAGGTCTGTTTGCTCTTTGAATAATAATGAAGCTTTGCAGCGAGCTGAGTTATGAATTGAAATTATTTTCCAGGTATCAATAATAATGCATTCATATTTCACATTTACGAATCTTTATTTCTATCTTAAATTAATATAGAATATTCAACTATATTACAATTAAATTGGATAAAAAAACATCTTGGAATGACTACTCTAAAAATATAGGTAACTAGGTAACTATTCTGGCCAATAATAATTTTTTTTGTTGTTCTGAGAGTTGATGATAACCTTTAGTGATATTTCTGAAACTAATAAGGGTAGGTAATGTTTACTTTTTCTTACTCCAAATGAGCTACACTTTCACCCCTACACCTATATCAAGTCACCACCCTATAGAAAGAAAAATACTTATTAACAAATAATTTGATCAGTTTAAATGTGATAAAGCATACTGACTCTTCTGAGTTCACCCATTTGAGCATAGATTTTCCTAATCAGTTTTCTTGTATCCAGCTCCGGATTCCTATGAGACATTATTTTAATTGCTTCCAAGTTGAATCCTTTTGTCTCCATGGAGATTTTCTTATTGGGAAGTGACTTCAGTTTGGATTTCAATATCACTCCTTTTTTGAAGTCCTCTATAATTTCATAAGTTTTTGTTCCGGGCTTGTCCAAGTCATCTGGTACTGTTGTGACAGAGTGAGTTGCTTCAGATGAATGAAAGTTTACCTCATATTGATTGATTAATTTAACCTTTATATCCAACATCTTGACACCCTCTTGCACTATGAGTTTTCCAGGAATAGTGGAAAAAGCCTTGATCACATTGATAATGAGGTTTTTGGCTCTAATTCTGTCCTCATGATTTGCTAAAAATCTGAGGTTGAAGTAGCACTCCTTAACTTCAAGAAATTCGAAATCTGGATGATGAACCAGTGATGATTTTACCTGATCTTGAAATGTGCCATCCTGGAAGGCTGACTTCGGTGCTCCCTCTTTTGTGTAATCATTTTCCTCATCCGAGTCATCTTGAGGGGTAGGTGATGTCTCCGGTGTAAACCAGATATCATGTTTTGATATTTCTCCTGATGTTCCCGGAGATGGAGATTCATCCTCACAAACTGAACAAGTCTGAAGAGACTTTAGAAATGGCCCCCAATCTTTCTCTTTCAATACATCCTTAACCTTCTCCATATTTCTCTTATTCATACCGGCCATCTTGCAATAGGGTTGTAACAGATCTCTGTTTATAAAGCATAAGTATATGTTACTGTTCTATAAAGCATAAGTATAGGTACTTTTTATATCAGCTATAAAAATAATAAGTACCTAGATTTCATGGAAGATCATTGACATCATTAATACTGATAGAAATAGATTTAATTAATAACTCTTTTGCGACGTAATAACTGTTGACCTAGTTTGAAAGATTCTTTCTCGATCTTTTCTAACTTTCATATAATTATGAATAAATACTTATGAATAAAACTACACATTAATCACGGATATATTATCTTAAAAAAATTGGTATCTATCTTATGATTATAATATATAACTTGTAGGTACTTACTTAAAATTAGCTGATAGTGGAATAATGCTTAAATAAAAAGATAATTTACTCTGAATATACTATTAAACTAAGCTATTATAGAACAATTCTGAATTGTCTACATACTACATAAGATTCAATCAGTTTCTTTGTCAAAAATCGAATTTCGATGCCGTAGCAATAGTTTCTTTTTTTTCAAATGTTTTGTTTAGGTACCTACTTACTAGTTACTTCCGTTTAAAAACTACACTGGAAAAAAATTACAGCAGGGTACTTTTATCTTGACAATTTGTGTTGTGGTTTTATTCATTGTTTTATTGACTTTGATGAGCTCTTTTTTTTAATAACAGGCAAATTAGATAAGACTTTGCCACGCCATCTCGAATTTTTTTATTACTTTGTACCTATTAGGTATAAAAATTAGTATTTTATTCAATACTTATTCGAACGTACTAGAGTGGTAGGTGAAACATACTGGAACATACAATATCTTCGTTAGGGCATGGCATAGGTTAGGGTCACTAGGGTTCATTTCCCATATCTCCCATATCTGTAAATAGAAATTTCGTTGTAATTTCTCTTTAATGAAAATTTAAATGTTAGGCTGATTCCACACATTTCACATACTTAGGCCGCCTGTCCATCTGCAAAAATACTTCCGCAAGAAATGACCAATGCAAATTTAGCACCCCATCAATGGAATATTGGGTCGAAAATGACCATAATCGATAGGTTTCCATTAGTTAGGTCCTCTAAGTTCCCACAATTTTTTTGTTAGGTTCCCTTTAGCTTTTTTACATTTTTTTTAATTTTGGGTATAAAATAGTACACTTTATCACCTCATCCATAGCAAAATTGGCGAATTTTATTAAAATCGTATTCTTTATCGTAAGGTCCGTATAGGTCCATCATTGAAATTGTTAAATTATTTAAATAAATATTTCAGGACAATTTCGCGTGAAATTTAAATTGGTATTGTTTCATTTATTAAATTAATAAATAAATAAATCAATAAATATAATTGTTCTGAGAGTGCTTATTTAAAAACCTACTTTTCAATCCAGAATTAAAATAACCGTATTAGTGTCAATATATCTATGCATAGTACAGACCTTACGAAAATCGAAAGTTTGATGTACCCGTATATTCAATGTACTCTGTGGTTTGATGCGTGTTTGGGGTGTGCGTGTGTAATGGACTGTGAAATGTGAAGTTCGTGAATTCTGAATTCTGACATAGGATTTAGGAAATGTCAAATGTGAAATGAAGTTTAGGTAGGTATTAGAAAATGTGATGAAGAATAATATGAGAATAATTAAATAAAAGCAAAATATAATAGCAAGGATAAATTTATTAACTATTCACTCCTATATATAGGTATTAGTCAGTTCATTAAAGAAACGAATCTTCAATGGCGGCCAAAGCTGACTTTGACAGATGGTAGGATCATCAAAAAAGAAAATAAAAATAACGTAAATTGATAATTATTTTATTAATTATTTCAAATTGTTTGTTGACAAACTTTTTTGTTATTGTATTTGTGTATTTATATGAATTATCATATTTACGTATACAGAATGTAATAAAATCCCCATAATACTTGTAATAAGCCCATAAAACTGAACAACTTTTCCCAAAGAACATATTTTGTCAAATTCCAATAAAACATTATTTACTTTCGCAAATGCATAATTGTCATTGTAAATTTATGATAAAAACTATTATAGGGAAAATCAAATACATTTTAGTGATTTTATTTTTCCATTTTATTTTTGCATACCGTACGGCCGTGTGTGAGCGAGAGGGAATGATAAGCGCCGCCATTGAAGATTCGTTTCTTTAAAGAACTAACTAATATCAAATATATTAAAGCGATGGGGAAAGAAAAGTCGAAGTCAAAGAAAAAAAGAAGATCTTCATCGGACGACAGTTCTAGTAGTTCTGATTCAAGCCAAGAAAAGAAAAAGCTACGTAAATTAAAGAAGAAATTAAAAAAGGAAAAGAAGAAAACGGAGAAAGCTCTTAAGAAAAAGTTAAAAGAGGAAATAAAGAAATTAAAAAAGACACGAAGCTCAAGCCGCAGTCTAGATGATGTTTCAAAAGACGACTCTACCACCGATATTCCAATAGGTAAAATATTACCATAATATTTATAAATGATTTAGAATAGGTACCTAATGTAATAAAGAACAGGAATTGAATTTTTTAATATTTCTTTAGAAGCTGACTGTGGGCCATGAATAAAAGTTTTGTAACCTAAATTACAAATTCCCTTTAAAATGTGTGGACATTCCGTGTGGATATTACACTTTTTTGCAATTAAATATTACCTACAATGCTTTATAGTTACGTTACAATTTTTTTCAAACAGAAATCATAATTTAAGTTTTTATCTATACTAATATTATAAAGAGGAAAAGTTTGTAATTATGTATGTATGTATGTATGGTTTTCACGCATAAACTACTGGACCGATTTAAAAAATTCTTTCACCATTAGAAAGCTGCATCTTCACTGAACAACATAGGCTATATTGCATTTTTAATAATTTTTAAGAACTTATGGAAAAGTCGAAAGCCATGGCACCAATGACCAAAGAAGAATGGGAGAAGAGGCAAAGTGTTGTAAGGAGAGTTCTAGATGAAGAGACTGGGAGATACAGGTTATTCTATCTTTCTTACTTGTTTCAGAATTTTGCACGCCTCATAAGCGAAGCGTTGAGGTGGGTACTACTGTCACTTCGCGCAAAACATCTGATTTTTCAAACTTAAAATGTCTTTATGTATCATACATTGCACTTGTAAGATAATCAATACACACACATATTAAGAAAAAACACTATTTTTAACGTTCATGATATTTTTGATGTCATTTTTGTTATTTAAACTAGTTAAAAAACAGTTTAAAAAAGTTCTGTCTTGGACGTCCGTGTGTCTGTATGTGCGGATCCTTTTTCTTGTTAACACGATAGCGACCGAAATACTTTACTAATCGAGTCTTTTTTTTTCTCTTACGCTTGAGTATGCTCAGGAATAGAACCCTTTCATTTTTCAGGGTCTGATTCGATGTGGTTTAATTGTTATTAAATAAACAAAAATAATAATTAATAAATATTTATTAAAAAAAAATTATGAGGCGTGCACTTTTGGATTTTCCAAATTATTTATAAAATGCTTTTAAAGAGAAATCATTTTTGGTTGAAATTTTTTTGTCATTTAAACTTATTAGGTTTTGAGAACAAATGTAGAGAAGCTACATATAAGAGAAATCATTTTCGGTTGAAATTTTTTTGTCATTTAAACTTATTAGTAGACATCGGATTATATGCACTAACAAAATGCCAAAATATGCATGCAAATATGCACTAAAAAAGGCCGAAATATGCACTAATAACGACTGATATGCCTAAAATATGCACAATACAAAATCAAAAAACCTTTATTATTTTTATATATTTAAATCAAAGATTGTACATAAGCAGAGAAATTTTCTTGAAATTAAGTATAGTTATTGTGCCAATATACAATTAAGCATTTTTACCCAATTTTAAAGCGCAAATTTGTGACGTTTGTCACCCGCGAGCCCAGTTGCCACCTTAGACCTTTCCGGGCTAAATCTACTTATATTATCTTTTTTACTTATTTATTTATCTTTTTTGGAATTCAACCCGTGTTTTAAGTCTTTAGCCCCAAAAGGGTAATCTAACCCTGTTTTGAAGGGCTCAAATAACATAAAAATGGAGACCATTTTGTAGATTTTTGCCATTTTACCATGCCAAAATAGGGTTTGTTTACTCGCTGAGCGTTCTGATTGGCTAATAAAGGTTATTCGACCAATCAAAACTCCCGCTACTTAACGAAATATGCACGATTGGGGAAAAAGGCTAAAATATGCACTAACACCGTAATTAGAGAGTTTTATGCATTTGCATATGCAAATATGCAAATGCATATAATCCGATGTCTACTTATTAGGTATTGAGAACAAATGTAGAGAAGCTACATGTAATTTAATGAATGAACTATTTTTATCAAATTACATGCAGCTTCATGCTGATTACTGTATAACATACCTCTGTTCTTAATAAATGAAACATGTTTATAATGCATTTGCTTTTGAAATATTTGCTCTCTCTCAGTTCTATCTTGGTTCCAGATTAATAAAAGGAGATGGGGAGGTGCTGGAAGAGATTGTATCGAGGGATAGACACAAACAAATCAACAGAGATGCAACTATTGCTGACGGAAACTTCTTCCAGTCACAAACTGTAGAAAAACATCGATTTAAGTAATGTTTTGTGGCATATTGGTACTTATTAATCCTATTTTGGTGGGTATCCTATAGAAATTAGATTCTTAAAAGGCAGGTAGGGAATTTAAAGGCTTCTATCTCTTATAGGTGAGATGTTAGTAAGGCTCATTATTGTACTTATGAACACATGTTCTTAACTTTTGGATATAATAAAATATTGGTACTAGGTATCAACTTATAATATTACAAAATCTATAATTTTGTTGACAATTTAAATTATAAAGATTAAAACGATTATTTATTCTAGAACTTTCATGTTCCACTGCAGTGAAATGTTGCCTTAAAACATGATTTGGGAACCAAAGTGATATAACCCATTCATAAATAAAAGACGTAATATTGAAATTTTCTAATGAGTCATGAATAGTTCTGAGTTCTGACTTCTGTCCCAAATGCAACTGATCAAGGGAAAATGTTACATTTGTTATTAGCATGTATTCAATTGTTTTGCTCAGAGTTTCTTTATAAGGATTAATAATCATCTATTTTTCAATTATATTTGAATCTTCAAATCAAATATAATTAATCGGTGCAAATATAAGAATGCAATACCTATATCTAGTTAAAATATAAACAAGGATGCATGTAATGCCCTGAAATATTATTACAAAAGAACCTAATTCTTGTTCCTTTTCCCAAAACATGGGTTCTGAAGATGGTTAGAGATTTTAATTGCTAGTACATATATAAAAACTTGTAGTATAAGCCTTAAAAAGGAAATGTATGATATTGGCTGGTTTCACAGCTGTCCGGGAGACCCGTACGGGCGCCCGGAACTCCCGCTCCACACACATGAGGAACTAGAACATCAATTCACAGCGACGCGGATTGTCGTGCCCGGAGCGGGTGCCTACGCGACCCGCTCCGGGTAGAGCCCGTACAAAGCCACTATAGTACTGAATAAATAAATAAAATAATAAATAAATATAGGACATTATTACACAAATCGACCTAGTCCCACAGTAAGCTCAATTAAGGCTTGTGTTGTGGGTACTAGGCGACGATAAATATAATATTTAATAAATACATATATAGATAATAACACCCAGACCCAAGAACAAATAATTGAGTTCATCACACAAATATTTGCCCTGACCGGGGATTGAACCCGGGACCGTCGGCTCAGTAGGCAGTTACCACTGCGCCAACCGCGTCGTCAAGTCACTGAATGAACTCACGTTTCAGAGCGCTGCGGGCGTGACCCGTACGGGCCTTCCGCGCACGGACTGCCCGTACGGGTCTCCCGGACAGCAGTGAAACCAGCCATTGACTATATATATTTTAAGTCAACTTCCAATGCATTTTTAATTCATTTTGACCTCCCAGTATTAGATATTGCATTAAGAATTAAATCTATGACCATAAAGTTAGGTGTCACTGCTTTTATGTATAGAATAAAGCACAAAGAATTGTTTATTCTTGAATAAATAAAATATTCCTTCATTATATTGGGATTTTCATTTTCTGTCTTATAAATAAACTAAACTAGCTAACCGCCCGCGGCTTCGCCCGCTTTGTCTAATCTTCTTATATATAAAAATGAATCGCAAAATGTGTTGGTAAGCGCATAACTCGAGAACGGCTGAACCGATTTCGATAATTTTTTTTTATTATATTCCTTGAAGTACGAGGATGGTTCTTATGTAGAGAAAACGTAATTATGTACCACGGGCGAAGCCGGGGCGGACCGCTAGTACCTAATAAATTATACCTATACTAAAACCTTCCTCTTGAATCACTCTATCTATTAAAAAAACCGCATCAAAATCCGTTGCGTAGTTTCAAAGATTTAAGCATACAAAGGGACATAGAGACAGAGAAAGCGACTTTGTTTTATACTATGTAGTGATATGAGGTAAGTATTTGGGTATATGTATGTTTACTGTGTTAAACAGTTGTTTAAATTAAGTTTCCATTAGCTTAACAGTTACCACACACAATGAAAATTTATTTTTATAACTTTATATGCAAGACTTTATTTTAAGGATACAATTGAAACTACATTTGAGATCAAATAAATATTTTATTTATCTACCTATGAAATACGTATTAGAGTTCGTCTTTGGTATGCATTTCTTTTTCGTCGTCATCATTCACTTCTACTACTTCATCCAAATCATTTAAATCTGGTAGTTCATTAGTATCATCTTGAATTATTATTTCGTCGTCGCTTATTTTATCTTTCTCTGTACTCTCGAAAACATTTTCTTGACTAGGATCAAGATTAGCATCAATCAGTATTGGTTCTGATTTATCCTTATCTGATTCTTTTTTAGTCGAGTTTTGCAAATGTTCATTGACCAAACTGACCAGGCTCTCTAGAGGTCTGCCTCCGTGTTCAACACTTACAATTTCCTTGTGTTTGTATAGAATCAGTGTTGGTAAGCCGTTAATCTGAAAAAAATAAAATAAAATCAAAGTCAAAATAACCTATAATAAAACAATGTTTATTGAATAATATTATATTTGTTTGTCAATGCATAATTTGTTAAAGTAGCTAAAAAATTGAAACGTGAGTGTAACACCGAGGGGTCCTGGGTTCGATTCCCGGTGGAAATGAAGAAAAAAAATGTCTTGGTCTGGCAGGACACAGAAGGCTGATCACCTACTTGTCCCTAAAGAAAATCGATCAGTGAAACAGATTTATAATGCATCTGCCCCTTACCCCACATGGGACATGGGACTTTACTTTCACTGAATTAGTTAGTATGATAGAATTATTTACCTTTTCCATTTCACAAACAGTTTTTGATCTAACACAATCAACATCAGCAATCAGTACCCTGGGTTCATCTTGGAATTTCTCACCGAGTTTCAACCAGAGTGGACTCAATTGCATGCAATGGGCACACCTGCAAAGAAGATTAATAACTGGTCTTGTTTACGTATTGTCTATTTCAATAAAACCCTTATTTAATTACATTTTTAAGTTATTATTATAAATACACAAAAATTATCAGCGCATGAGACTGGTTTGCAAAGATTGATTAAGTTGGCAATGATTTCTTTGTTTACTATGACAAAATGTGAAAAAAAAACATTAAAACAATTCCGCTTTAACAGTACATATACTACTTACCATGGTGCAAAATAATTAACAAACACCAGATCCTTTTGTAAGAATGTCTCAAAAGTTTCCTCTGTTATTCTCGCAACTGGCAATGCTTTCTTTTTCTTCATAAATTTATCTGGATCATGGTTTTCAGTGAGCAGCATTTTCTCTACATATTCTGTTAAATCTTCCAATGTGTACATTTCTACAGCAACACCCATCTGCAAAGTCAAAATAACTTACATTTATATTAACACTAGCGGCCCGCCCCGGCTTCGCCCGTGGTACATATGAAAAATAGATGTTGGCCGATTCTCAGACTTACCCGATATGCACAGAAAATTTCATGAGAATCGGTCCATCCGTTTCGGAGGAGTATGCAGACTAACATTGTGACACGAGAATTTTATATATAAGATGTAAGTACAATTTTGAGAAATCATGTAAGAAAAAATATTTCTATGATTTTAGGGGTGAAGTAATTGTCATTAGTAATATTACAAATAATTTCAAGAGCAAACCAAATTTAACACTTTCATTACCACTACGATTTTCACGATGTTTTCTCGGATGCCGCCTACATTTTACGTTGGACTCGCTAGGCGAGTCCCCGGCGCTGCAACACGAATTGAATCACTCGCCAGGCGAGTTCAGTGGCATTGCGTTAGGGTAAAAACAATGTTTTGTTATTTTTGTGGCCGTGACAGTGTACGTTACGTGTTTAACGCAATTAAAAAGAGTTTAACTAAGGGCTAGCGCATACATACAACTTTTAGTTGAACAACTATTTTGTTGTGTTTCATAAGTACACAGCAATATATGAACGTGCGCATATTATCAACTCGATAGTTTATCGACAAAAAAATCAAAAAGCCTCATCGATCTGCTTTTGATTAAAAAGTTGGACAACTATCGATCTCACACTCATTTTGTATTGCAATGTATTGAAGTGCGCATACCATCGACTAATGGCGGGAACCATTACCGACGACACGGAAGAGTTTATTAATAGTGTGGAAAAAAGGCCCGCGCTTTACTTAAAAAGCCTTAAAGAGTATTCCGATATGGAGTTTCTTGCCGATTCTTCTCCATAGATACTGCTTCCCGAATCGGTGGTAAATGTTAAAAATACTTATGTAATGACGATTCGAAAGTGCTACTAAATAGTAGTCTAATTGAATAAATGAATGTTTGAGTTTGATATAAATTTGAAAAATTTTGTTTGGGTTACAAATCGACTGAAATCGATTGTATGCGCACCTCCGTCGACTCAACAGTTTAGTTGTGTAGAAATCACGACAAGTACACAACTCGACGAAACAGTTTAGTCGATTTAAAAGTTGTATGTATGCGCTAGCCCTAACATACGGTATAATTTAACATACTAGTATAAAAATGGCAAGAAACACTATAGATAAAAGAAAAGGTAAGTTTGTTTCGTAATTTATGCAGTGGCTCTCAATCTTATAAATAGTGGTTATTGTTGAGGTTATATTTAAAATATCTAATATTGTTTTTATAAACAGGAGGTTTTCAATTCGAATAAATAAAAAACAATTTTACCCGGAAACATTTTGATACGGGCTTTTTAAGAATATAGTTTAAAAAACAGTACAGTTTTAAAATGTCGGCAATTGCGTGATAAAGTAGCGTGTAAGGTAACCTTTGCCTATATATTAACACCAAATTCGAGCCCCTGCAAGGTGTAGAACACAATCCGCCGTTGTTTTACGAGTGAATGTGACTTTTGGTAAAATGAAAATAAAAGTATCAACCGTATATATAGATATTTCATTAATAAAAGTTTGAGAATCTATGTCAGTGAACTCGCCTAGCGAGTTCAAGGCATTGCAGAATAGTTTATTTTCTTTCGATTATAAACTGGGTCTGCACACCCGGCCCACCACGTAATTCTTTAGATTAGGGTATATTTTAGTCTTCAGTATCATTTTAACCAGAAAATACACATGCATTTTGGAAAAAATAGCAAACACATTGAACTCGACGGGCGAGTCTACGGCGCTGGAATAAAATTCACGTGGACTCTCCGGGCGAGTCGGTGGCACTGAACGTGTTAAAGAAGTGTGTTTATCAGCGGCGAAATTATGTATAATCTTTAAGATATTATCATTAAAGCTGAAATAATCAAATGGAGTGAATAGGCTTATCACACTTCACATATTGTTAGATATACAATTAATTTTCATCAAGAGAGATACTTACAATTCTGCCATTAAAAATCCACAGCAGGTATGGATACTGCTTAATATCAAAGTTCTTGCAAGTCATTTCATTGAGCATACAATTCACTTGACCAATTTGTATGTATTCATTATTTTCATACTGCATCGCCAGCTTGGCCCATATTGGTCCTAACATCTGAAATTATGGTTATAATATTACATATAAATATATGTTTAAAGTACTTTTACCAGACAATGTAGAGATAGTGAAGATGCTAATAAAATACTTGTGCAAATTGTTCAGTATTTCTATGAATTACTACCAGCCCCAGCAGTTCTGCTCTATTGGCCCTTGTTTTATCTTTTCTGAATTTGTCAGAGCCATACTCAAGTTTTATGCTGAGCAATACATTTAGCAATTCAATTTTGATTTATGATATTAAAGCTGTTTACAAACTAGAATTTAAGACATTTTAATTACTTCCTTCAACTTGTTTTTAACTTACCTGTGAAGCCATACACCATGGTGCATAAAACATAATAAAATGCTGTCCATTTGATATAAATTTTTCTATATTGTGATCAGTTAAATGTGCCATTCCATAATGTATCTTCACTTCAGATGATGTTTCTCTTTCAGGGATCTCATCAACATCCTGTAATGAATTAAATGACTGCTATAGAATATTTTCTTCATAGTTGTTGGAACATGACACTTACAAAAAATTTAAAGGCAATTCTAGACTTAATTCTTACATCATTAACTGCATAAAAAGACTTATTTTCTGTATTTAAAGCAAATTAGATGTAAAATTTTGTTCAAACATCTTCAACACCAAATAACAAACATACAGTGGTCAAATTATTATACATATATCTATTCTATATAACATTTATGTAGGTTCCTACCTTTCCCATAGTGAAAACCTCACTCAAAAAGAGTGTTAATGAAGGAAGATCTCTTGTCCCTTTATATTCAATGGGTGAAAATGAATTTTTGGGAAAATATAACAATGTTGGATATCCTGGAAATAGAGAAAAAAGTGATAGTATTAGTAAGGCTCTTTAGCAGTTCTAATCTTAGTATTGATTGTAGCACAATTATTTCTGGAATAGATACCTGTTATATCATTTTCATGACACAATTTTGGATACTTAGTACAATCCATCTGAGCAATAACAAACCTGGAGTCCTTGGTATTTATTAATTCACCTAGCTCAGTCCATATAGGCTCAAATTCGGTGCAATGTCGACACCTGCAAAAAGAGGGTTATTTCTCAATTTTATAGAATATTGAAGCAGTTGGAATGGTTTATTCGTTTTGCTAATATTATCTTACCAAGGTGCATAGAACATTATAAAATTGCCATCCATTTCCTTGACTTGTGATTTAAACATTTCTGGATTATATTCATATACTGAACCTTCCACTGGAGCAACATAATCCGGTAAACTTAACATAAAAACCAAAGCTAGCACAAATGTACATTTAGACATTTTGTTTTGTTGTATAGTATTGTTTTATGCTTATTCAAAATTCACACATTTCAATCTTAATACATTTTAAAGTTCTACGAATAGGAAGTTATTAGTCTATAATTAATTGAAAACAATGCTGGGTATCAAATTATCATCACCCAGATTTGACAGAAGTCAGAAAAATGTCAACTGGACAGGGACGGGGGACCTGGGTCATAAAAAATTTTCTCCCTATAATTTATGTCAAGTTGACAATTAATGTCAAATAAAAATCGATTTTATGGACAACACCAACTTTATGAATAAAATTATGTAGCTGATGATATTATCAGATTAAATAATACGATAATTTACTTCATTTATAATATGATATACTTATTTATGAATAGGTACCAATCACAATACCAATCCAGTATACTCCGTAACATAGTATAAGTTTTTACCGATTAAATTATTGATTATATAATATTACAAAATGTCAAATTGAATTTATCTAACAATGAAAATATTAATAGAGACAAATAAAGTATTTGTTTTAGACCAAAAAATAATAAGATCTGGTTAAAATCGATAATCGGTAAAGAAAATCGTAAATGTCAATTTGGCGTAACTTTAGGAAAACACTATGGAATGTGGTAATTCTTCAAAATGGTCGCTTTGTATGGTTTGCCAACTTGCATGTCTGTGTTTTAGAGTTCTTTGTTTTCGTTATTCCTCAAATATAAAACAATATCAAGACGATTGTGTACTTTAACAACTAATGTTTTATGCCTGTGTATACATTGATTTTACAATCGTTAATTGTGGTGTGTAGGAAAGATGTCATCGGTAATGTGAGAGCGCTAATATCATTTTTATTTTACGGGATTATGACGTCTAGGATTCCTATTCTGATTATCAAGGACTGAAGAAAAAGTCAGGTAACCATTTATATGCTTTCTCACCACTATTTTACTATTTAGATTTATGAAACAAAGCTGGCTTATTTTTGGCATTCCAAAGCATTCTGTCAGTTGTAGTTCGTATTGAATATTCTAAAAATTATGCTTAGTGCTTGGCAACGAAAAGCTATTTAAGGTATTTTGTTCAGTAATACAGTGTTTTATTAATGTTAAATGGGAATTTGACATTTTTCACATACATTTTTATAAAGCTACACGAAAGTAAATTGATTTGATTACAATGTTTTATTTATGTTAGCACATACCCTAATGCATTTCTAAACCTTGGTTTCAGAGTCAAGATCTTTAAAATTATTTGAAACACTGAACAATGTTAAACTAGTGTAACATTGAAAGCAAGTGTGTTATTGTTTTGGGACCTACATATTGCAATAATCTCATCGATAATAAAAAGTTGAAATGCGAACAGTGAGTGTTTGTGTGCGAAGGGTGTTCATGTGATGGGAGGCGTAGGGTGAGAGGTGAGGCGCTCGGGCGCGGGCGCCATGAACCCGCCGGCGCCCGGCAAACCGGCTACGCGCACGTCAGGGTACAACCAGAAAGCGCTCGCCGAAATCAGAAACTCATTGCTCCCGTTCGCTAATATTGGGAGTTCGGAGCCACCTGGTTCCTCTGCTGCTAGCACAGTCAGTTCAGGCGTCAGCTCTGGATTTAGTTCTTCGTCGGGAAATGGACTTGATAAGGACTTAAATGTGCTGCCGCAGTCTCTTAACCAGCTCATCGCTTTGGGATACGATGAGGTATGTACAGTCGCAGTGTATTAGAATAATCCATACTAATATTATAAGTGCGAAAGTAACTCTGTCTGTCTGTCTTTTAATCAATCACGCCTAAACTACTGAACCAATTTTCATGAAATTTGGTATGGAGATATTTTGATACCCGAGAAAGAACATAGGCTACTTTTTATCCCGGGAAAATGACGCAATCCCGGAAATCCCATGGAAACGGGAACTATGCGGGTTTATCTTTGAATTCGCGGGCGAAGCCGCGGGCGGAAACCTAGTGTTAAATAATAAATAAATGTTCCATTTCTTTTTTAATCCCATAAATATTGGATTATGGAATATATATACAGAATAAATTATTGCTTGTAACATGTTTATTTTATTTTCTTTTTTCAAGGGATTACGTTAAAAGTATAATATGATAAATCTTTTGCATGGCTTCATTTACATCCATTTGCATATCTACATTAGTTACATGTATTAGAAATAAAACAATTGTTCAAATTGTCTTAAAGCATGTTGTTTAAATATTTTATTTAGAGTACTCTCTATAATTTCTACATAGTTATATTATTATTTGGTTTTTTGTATGCATATTCATGTAATTACACATTTCTAAGAGAAAAGTTTTATTTACGAAAAACTAAATTTAGCAACTAACCTCCTACCCCTGACCAAGAGACAATGCAAAAAACATATAAAAAATTTCCTTTGTGGTATGGACTACGAACACATCAAATACTTTCTTAGACCATTAAAATAATTTTACAAACTCACTCAAGACATCCATCCTATCTCATTCACTCTCAGAAATTTACTCAACTAGAATATTGTATTATGTATATCCATAGTTAAGAATTTACTTCTGTATAAACTGTAAATAGATGAAAGCTGGAAGAGACTATTCTCTTTGTATTTTTTTTTTGTTTACATCATTCATCTAATAAGATATGTTTATTTTTACTTACTTGAGTGGCGCAGGGACCCAAAGTGAGTCTTGGCCTCCGACAATAAGAGCCTCCATTTATCTCTATCCTGCGTCATCTCTTGCCAGATTTCGATCTGCATTTTTATGTCTATTTTTGCCAAAACAAAAAAAAAAAATAAGTAAAGACTTTCAAATGTTATGATCATAACATTGTTTTATAAATAAAAGTAATTAACTGAATAAATTTCATAAATAATAACAACTTGATATTATGATAAGTAATCTAACATTTTATGTACAATTAGAATAAAATATTCCATAAAAATAATTATAAAGCTACTATGGCAAGATAAAGCAATTTGCAGATTTGTGTTATACTATCTATTCATATATACTTAACTTAAGAACTAAACATAGTTTTAAGGAAACAGCATGCTGGATGGTTATTTTTTTGTTGTTGTACTAATAGGTCAATAAATAAAACCAGCTAATAAAAAATCATATTTGAAATAATTTTAATCCAAGTTCTTCACCACATTTAATATTAAATAAATTCTGTTTCAGGATCCAGCAGTAAAAGCTTTAAAATATGCTGGTGGTAGATTTGACGCTGCCCTTGATTACTTATCAAAAAAGCAGGAGCCACTTAATGGAGTCCTCAAATCATCCAACTTGAGTGCTCTAAGCACAAAGCTAATAAGAAAACCTAGTTTAGAGAGAGAAATCAATCTTCATAGAGGAAGTCCCGCACTCGACTCAGGAGCTGGGAGTTCGCGGTCCGATAGCCCGAGGCAATCGGATGGCCCACCACATCCTCACGAGAAATTGAGTCGGCAATATTCGCCGTCTGGTTTTTCTGAGCCCCCACCACCGCCGCCACCGCGATGTCCGTCAACTCCGCCCGTACCTCCTGCTGTACAGCAGTACATGAAGCGCATTTCACCGGCGCCTCCTTTACCTCCGGCGAGAGGCACCAGTCCGGTGGCCGCGGGCGCGCCGGCTCCTCCCGCTCGACAGCCAATGATCGTCCAAAATGGGCCACAAGTTCAACAACAGTTGACACAACAAATCCAAGCTTTAAGCATTTACCAAACAACCACAGAACTGCCACCACCTTACCCCCTCTCGGGTGTTCCCCCTCCACCGCCTTACTCAGTATCCATGCAAAATCGGCAAAGCCCGACACAATCGCAAGATTACAGAAAGAGTCCCTCGTCGGGAATCTATTCTGGAGGAACGTCAGCTGGTTCGCCGAGTCCGATTACGGTGACGCAATCGACCGGTTCAGCATCAGGCATGACTCGCCCTACGCCTATACAAGCGTGGACAGCGAGACAAGCCGTCCAACCTCCTATAATCATGCAATCTGTGAAAAGTACACAAGTGCAGAAACCCGTTTTGCAAACTGCCATCGCGCCAGTTGCTCCGCCTCCTGTTGCGAGCTCAGTGGTGCAGCCCCCGCCGCCGTCGTATGCTAGCTCGATACAACAGAAGCAATCGCAAACGCCCCCTAGTTACCCCTTAGCCCCTAAACCTTCCTCTCCCGGCTCGACGCCGCCCGTCCCGACGGCGACTACGCCCACCGTCCCGACCACAGAACCTCCAAGCTACGCAATAACGATGCAAGCTCTAGCCGTTCAGAGAGGCATGAACCCCGTCCCGCCCCCGCCGTACGGTAATCAAATTGATAACACGACTACAGTCAATTCCCACCACTCGCCATTACATAAAAAGTTCTCAAACAACTGTGACATGACGCAAATGGAACTCAAATGCCCGAATCAAAGCTGCAATATGATGAAGGATACCGCTTGCGGTTCAGATAAAAGCTCCAATGGCTCGTCCAATCGTCGAACGAAAGATGGCCTAGAAAAAATAAGACATCAGTCGCCGATTCCAGAGAGAAAGAACATCAGTAAAGAAAAGGAAGATGAAAGGAGGGATTGTAAAGTTAGAAATTATTCTCCGCAAGCTTTTAAGTTCTTTATGGAGCAGCATGTCGAGAACATACTTAA
>CAJQZN010036015.1:0-10337 GCA_907164685.1 Colias eurytheme | reverse complement strand
TGTGAAACAGTGACGCAGTTAATCAGTCGGTAGTTCACGACGTAATGACGGCCGACTAGCTTACTATGGTGAGAGTGTGTGCGTGTTTATTGTCTTTACACGATCGCTAGCTTACTATGGTGGCTTCACGTTGTTTGTTCGTAATATGGCGTCCGTCTTTTTTTATACGTCCATGGTTGCATATTTAATTTTATGTTGAAATTGACTTATACATTTGTGAATGAAGATGAATCTCAAAGGACATCTCAGTATGAGCTCATCAACGCTTTTTAAATCTTCTTATCACAGATTAATGCCGATTATTATTGGATAATATTAAAATTTTATTGTGAATAGAAGTTGATTAAAATGTAGTGTTTAACTTGCAACCTGTTAATTTTTCACTAACAAGTTTCGTACGAAATTCATATTTTCAGAACAAATAAACTGTGAGTGTTTGACTAGCAGCTTGTAATTGTGGTTTTCATAAAAGTATCCATTTGTACAGATTAAACGAGTCACTTCAACTTTAAATTATGTGTTATTGTGTAAATTGTTTTATTCTAAAAATGAAACATGCTTATAAGAAGTAAATGAAAAATAAAATATGGGAATTTTGTTGATTTTTAGTTTTTAACCCGAACCTACCTATAATATAGCTACTATTTATGATTTCTTTCTAAAGGTAATAATAATGCCACACCGTGATAACCGCTTGTTAAAATATGGTAACCACAGGTAACACTGTAGCTATTAACTTCTAAACAAAATATTATTTTACCAGATGCAAACCACATCAATATCGGTTTAATTTATGAGCTATTTTTATTCAGTAAAGTATAACTGCATGTTCTTACTTACTTTATCCAGAAAAAATATAGTAAAATTTATAACGGATTTGTAAATTCAGCTTGCAATTCATTTCCCATTAGAATATAAACTGTCTAGAGACAGTTATTTAATATGATGTGTTTGTACTTTGTAGGCAGTATCTCACATAGAGTAAAGTAATAGTGTTGGGTATCTCATTTTCGTACAAAAACATTTGAGACTAGAATTTTAACAGGAAATCTAAAAATTAGGGTTTACAATTACATACTAAATTTATCCTACTTAGTACCGATTGTCAGAAGGTGGCAACTGGCAACATTAGAGGTAACAAAATGGTTGTATTACTTCTAAGGCCCGCTGAAAGTTTAAAATCCATCATATGACTCGATTTTAAACTTGCGTTTATAAAACTTAAACGGTTAGTAATTATATGAAAGAAATAAAACAAATACTTATGTAATAATCAAATTTTGTAATATAATATTTTTTAATAGCTATGCCTATTTTAGTAAAAACTCTTGAACTCTCCGATTAAAATCTTCATGGTATCGCATGTGTATGTTGTGTTTGCCCTCTGGATACAAATGTGATCTGTAAAATCAATTCTCCATGTTATATACGAATTAACGTTTAAGTTAATTACGAGTAGACGACTCGTAATTATTATCTCTACGTAACCGTTACTTTAAATCTGTTCTTATAAGCTATAGAGCGCGTACATACACGAGAAAGAACAATCAAAATCCTAAAAAGATAACACTTCATTGTCGGAAAATATACCGAAATTCAGTTACAAGAAATACGTAGGTAATCCCTACTATCCCTATATACTCTGTCTGTCTGTTTGTTACGCTTTCCCGCTTAAACTTCTCAACCGATTTTGATGAAATTTGGCACAGACAATCTTTAGACCCTGAGAAAGAACATAGGCTACCTTTTATTGCGAAAAAACACCACGCGGGCGGAAGCTTGTATACCTACTAATAATTATTAATCCTCAACGTATTCTATCACGACACACAATGTACGAGAAATAAGCATGCGCCTATACCTATAACCTATGCCTATTTCAATGTAATGGCTTTATCTAAAATATCGTTCCTAACATCAAACATTACAAGGAGTGAAGAAACATTACATTAGAACAGCTACAGCTCATGTATGAATCTTAATTTAATGGCTCTGCTCCAATACTTACTTTATATCTTTAATATGTGATCGAAGAAAAGAAAAATGTATCCTGTCTACAAGTGGATCTTGCTCGCCGTACAAAATAAATGTTGGACAAGTAATTTTGGGTAAAATATTCGAGCAGATATCGCCATTCGTGTCCTTTACTAATTCATCCATACTATCCACCCATTGGGCCCAATATCTAGCGAACAATTCTTCGCCATATAGATCGATCATCGGCTGCTTCATCTTATGTGACCAAAGCGAAACGTCTTTCATTTCTAGGATATAAGAAATAATACAAGATTATCATCATATTCTGTAATCTGTTCCCGCTGTAGTAGTTTTATGTGGGTTTCCAAAAGACCACGCTTCGACCGTCTTTTTAAACCCGTTAACAGAGGGACGGGCGAAAAATGATAAGTTTCTAAAGATACATAACTAATAGAATCAAAAAACTATAGATTTGTACAAACATATAGTTACCTGTTAATTAAATAAATACAAATACAAAAAATAATTACATAGGTACACATTAACTTTTAATTGTGTATACTTATATCATGACCATATCGTAGATTTGCTCATTTCATGAAATGATCGATCATTTCCGTGAAATGGACGCATTTCATGAAATGGTTGAATGTCTATTGGCCACATCATGATGTGGTTTGAGCAGATCAATGATAAGAAATCGTTTCTCGATATGACCAACTAAACGCGCGGTTTTTTCATGAAATGATCAAAATTATTTGATCATATCGTAAAATAGTTACATTAATTATTGGCAGAGGCGCTGCAAGCGCTGTGTTTATGTGATAAGATGGCGGCCGCTGGCGAAAATGTAATTCGCAGTTAAAAACTTCATAATTCGTTTAATTACAATATGAAGAAAGTCATAGCAAAGAATGTACGACGAAGAGGTTCGAGTACCTACTATGGAAAATGTGGATATCTTATATTGAAGAAAAAATGCGTCTAAAATCCTATACATAATCGCTTCTGGCACTCGCCGGCCGCTGCCGCGGCACGCTCGCTTTGCTCGCTCGGTTCGTGCGTTGTTTATTAAAGTCTAACCTAACCTAACCTTACTGTTTTCTATTGCAAAAACGGCATTCACTGACCGCTGCCGCGGCCCTAACTTAAATGACAATAAACAAATTCTTAAAATATTCTGATTTTTTTTAATATTTTATGGACTCTATATTTTATACGATCTTGCCAAATGTGGATGACCAAATCGTGAAACGTTGACGATTTAACGATCTGATCAAACTATGTTGGCCATTTCATGAAATGCGACCATTTCGTGAAATGATCAATCATTTCATGAAATGAGCAAATCTACGACATTATTTGGTTAATTGTATCGATATATTCAATACCTCCATACCTTTATAATGATTTACTTCTTTAGGTAGTATAAATGAATTGGCACCCCAAATAACGAGTTTATCGACCTTTTCAGGATAATTCGCGGCATGAATCATAGAAGTTATACTGCCATTGCTCCAACCTAATAAGGAATATCGTGGAATGTTTAATTCCTAAAAATAGAGCGATATTTTATGAATAATGCTTTAATCTAAAAGAAGTAAAGTGCTCCTCTCTTAATTACTTTACCTTCATCAGTTGATATGCGACATTAGCATCGGTATAAAATTTAGTAGAAAAATCTCGATCTGGAGGTCTACTTTTACCAAAACCGGGTTGATCCCAGAAAACTACAGTGAATTTATCTCTATCAAATCCTTTTATTTGATGTGAAAAGTCTGTCCAGATGGAACCTAGAGCGCCTTGTGTACATAGGACATGGTTTCGTCCATGACCTATCTTCAAATAGTTTATGTTATAACTTCCAATTTTTATTACTTCTTCCTGAAAATATGTGCATGTATAAATATCATACCTATATTTCCAATACTTGGTTGTAAGTAACTATTTGTTTTGATATTTTTTTATCATCACGTATTATTTGAAGTGATTCCGATATCGAGGCTGATAGCGATTAATCAGAATATTTTTATAAAGTTTAGACAATTTCAATTAAATAAAAAAAATTGTACCTTATGAACCAAAGTGGACAAAAATGCACTGTATTCTTTTATGATGTTTGCTGTTCTTTTAATCCGAGTGGCTAACATTTTTTGAAAATATTTAGTTATACTTAATATAAAAAAAAATATGATGCCTATTATAATTAAAACACAGAGCGGGAGAACTACACAGCGTTTCGTACATAACTGATGAAGCTCTATGCGGTAAACTCATATCTGATTATTAATAATTGTATCTTTTTTCTTGGATCAAGGTAATTATACGTGAATAATATTATTCTGCTTTTTTATGTTACGTTGTTAACAAATTGCTATGAATCAATAGGTAAGTATTCAGTAAGTAGAACAATTTCTTTACCAATTACCAATGATGATAAAGTGTTTGTATAGTTATAGTTACCTAGTTCGAAATAAACTGTATTGCGCATCTGTACAAAATTGTATGTGTGAAAATTATTATGAAACGTAAATTCGGTTTAAAGCGCCTTATACATTTTTTTTTCTTTGCTATTGGAAATCTTGCTTGGAATCACATTGGAAAAGTAGTTTTTTATTAGCCTTTCTATATATTTTATTGCTCTAAATCTATACTAATACCATACTAATACTATAAAGCTGAAGAGTTTGTTTGTTTGAACGCGCTAATCTCAGGAACTACTGGTCCGATTTGAAAAATTCTTTTGATGTTAGATAGCCCATTTACCGGATGAAACCGCGGGGCGCGGCTAGTTGTCCATATTTTATTTATGACTCCGATAGTAAATGGTGATAAGTTCATCTTTCGCAGTAGGATACTAAATAACGTTAACTGCTTACCAGGATAATTGATTAGTAAACCCAATGTAAGTAAGTATAGACCGTACTTAACTACTTACATCGAATAAAATATATTTTCGCCCGCGTAGTTAAAGGTAAACCAGCAAAGATCCCGTTGTCGTGGGATTTTCGGGATATTAACTGTTCTATATTTTGATCCAAGTTACCTTTCTATGTGTGCGCAAAATTTAATGAAAATCGGTTCAGCCGTTTTTGCGTGAAGAAGTAACAAAAATAACACAAAAAAACAAACATACAAACTTTCGCATTTATTTTATATATTATATTTAAGTAGGATTAACAGAAACATATAGAGAAATAATGCATGTTTATTTAAAACTGAAAAATTCCATTCATGAACTATCCATCTATAACAAATAACAATCACATCAACATAAGTCCAGCCGTTGCGGAGATGATTCTACCATCTATGTTCGATGTTAGACCACCCAGCAATATCAAATAAATATCAATTAAGAATATTACCTATACTCACTATGCGCAGATATTTTATGATATAAATCTCTCAGGGAGAGCTAGGCTGAGTCCTTGCACCGGTATTTTTTCGATATTCTGTAACACATGGAATCTTACGGAAAATAATTGTGATATGGAGCAAGTTGAACGCGAAACAGTGCGGATTATTTCCGCGCGAATATTTCGCGCAGTAAGTATGGCTATGCGAATGCGGAATAAAATTCGCGCGTTTCGCTCAGTGTAACAACGCATATTTTTTAGTACTGGTAGTGTGAGTTGTGATAATAAACGATTTAGCTATTAAGGACATATATAAATAAAACACAATAAACCATTAAATAAACTATAATAGCAGTCGCAATAAACAGATGTATAAAAACAATATCCTTATAGACTAGCGTTTATTTCATTTGTGCAATTATTTTAACAATAAAAACTCTTGCACTCGTTTGTTGAAGTCATCTGCATAACGAATGTGCACATTATGTTTGCCTTCTGGATATAAGTGAATTCTGAAAATAATAAATATGTTAATAAATAATGAATAAATAAATATTTCAGGATAATTTTCACACACGGCACAATCTGATCCCATACTAAGCTTTCGTTTGTGTTATGGAAACCAGATGGCTGATAAACATACATATATATTTTTTAAATAAATACTTATATATAGATAATTAACACCCAGACACAGAGCAAACATCTATGTTCATCACACAAATATTTGGCCCGGGTGGGAATCGAACCCACGACCTCTGGCGTGGAAGGCAGGGCCACTACCAACCAAGCTACAGGTCAGTGTTGTATTATAATTCAATTTACTTGGTAGATTCTGCCTTGCTGTGCTTAAATTTTACGTGATTTCTAGTTTTTAGCTCGGGGATACAGTTAATAACTTCCTATTTCAGATAAAACTTAATTTTGTTTGAGTTTATTTGGCCAACCCATTGCAGTGGTTACAAGCTGCTGTGGAATTTCAGTTAACATTCCAATAGAAAATTTTCAGATTGACAATAATAATCTTAAAAACATTTGCAAGTCTACATAGTAGTTACGTAATTTGTACGTAAAATCGTGAAAAATTACGATACAAAAAAAAATTTGAAATCCTTAAAACATAAATGGCAATGGCAGGCAACATCAAGCCAGTTAAATATAAAAAATTATTCACCTCGATCCTGAAATATGCGTGTGTAAATGTGATACATGTACTCCATCAACAAGTGGATCTTTTTCCCCATGTATGATCAACGTTTGGCATTTAATATTTTCAAGTAAATCCGAACAAATGTTGCCGTCTTTCGCTTTAAATAACGCCTCCATTGTATCCACCCATTTAGCCCAGTATGTAGCGAATCTTTCTTCGCCATATAATTCGATCATTGGCTCTTTCATCCTTTTAGACCAGGAATTGACATCTCTTATTTCTGAACAACAATACAAAGAAAGCAATGCTTGATTATACAGTTTTTAAATCTACCAACTAGGTACCTGTTTTTATTATTTTGTTGGTATTTTTAAATCACCTTATTTAAATACAATTTATTATTTTTTGAAAAATAATAATTAAGTTATAGTTTGTGTGGGGTATCAATATATGCACATAAAACCCTCTAATCTTTCGCGCGGAAGCGAATTCGAATTCTCTCTCGGAATAGATTTTTTTCTATTATAGAAAATTTTTCTAAAATAACTATATTAAAATTTATTTGTTAGAAATAATAATCATAAAATAATATTGTAAAAAAATCGTGCTTGAAAGACAGAATCGACTAAGAAGATAAGAATATTTTTGAAAAATTATACTTTTTATTCAAGATATTAGATGTTATTTTAAGCTAATGAAATTATGGTATTGTCACTATAGTCCTTGATAAATGTACAAAAAAAAACTAATTGATGAACATACTTTTATATCCTTCCAGTTCTTTAGGCAATATAAATGAATTGGCTCCCCAAATGACTAGTTTGTTGACTGCATCAGGATATTTTGCAGCTAATATCATACTTGATATGGCTCCATCACTCCAGCCCAGAAGTGAGAATTTGGAAATTTTTAGTTCCTTGAAAATATACATAATATGAAATATAAATAAGAATATAGATAAGAATCTTTAAATATATGTATGTTTAATTATTTTTAATGGTAACTATACATATACTGTACTGTAGTGTATGAGAACCAGTTCAGAAAAATTTTAAATAATAAATGAGTATTTTTAATTAAAGAAATCCATACTATCAAGTTTTCAGAAATTTGAACATTTTTTCAGCCAAATATGTGTTATTACTAATTCCTAAAAAGGAAAATCAGTACCAATACCTTCATAAACTGAAAAGCTACATCAGCATCCTTTTCATAGAAATCAATACTGAAGTCCCGTTCTGGAGGCATGCTCTTACCAAACCCTGGTGGATCCCATACTACCAGACTGAACTTCTCCCTGTCAATCCCATCCACTTGAGGTTTAAAGTCCGTCCATATTGACCCAAGAGCCCCTGGAGCACAGAGTATGTTATGTGACCCTTGTCCTACTTTCACATAGTTGATTGAATATTTTCCAACTTTAATTTTTTCTTCCTAAAAAATTACATCATTTTATGAGTAATGTGAGTTAAATGGAATAAAAAAAATATAATTCCATTTTTATTATGTTAAAAAAACTAATTATAATGACAATGAAATATAATTAAGATTCTATGATATACTTATATACTTGGAAAAATGTTTTATGTGATTTAAAAAAACATTTATAGACTATGATAAGTGATAAGTTTAATAGGACTTTATTACTTGGTAGTAATTAATTGGCTATTTTAATTCATATTTGTAAAAAACAAGGTAGCTTTAAATGAATAGCAGAATTTTTTACAGTCAATAAATAAAATAATATTAAATCATCTGGATAAGAATTATTTGACGATCTGAATTTCAAATAACATACAAGATGATAAGATAAGACAAGATTTAAACCCGCTTATGGTTTGCATTTCAGAATAAAAATTGTACATTCTCTATATAAAATAAAATATTGGGGAGGTTCTACCATTTAGTAATATGTATTAAAAAAAGACTATTTTATCTTTCTCTTTTCGTACAGTACAAAAATAATTAGTAAGAAAGTTGTGGCACGCGGCAGTTCGTAGTTCGCCGGGTCAACAGGTCAACTACAACTTGTACTATAAAATGTGTAGATGTACTATAAAATGTGTATTTTACCTTAGGTGTAGGCAATGTTGATGCGAATGCTCTACTCATTCGTAGAGGATTTGTATTTTTAATCGAGATAAATATATTTCGTACCGCTAACATTTGAAAAGATTTGCACAACTCGGTACTCGAAGTATTCAGAAGGGCTTCAGTGCGATAAAATTTTGTATATGTTCTGAATTAAATTATTGTTTCTTACGTTTTTTAACACTTTCTAAATTTTTGTAATTGTTATCAGCTGATAACTGATAAAGTGTTTCATTGTCAGACAGTCAGAAGTCAACATTTCAAAAGTCAAAACTGAGAAATGTCATTTCAAAATCTGATGTCAACTCTAGTTCACAGAATACATAAATTCCTATATAACCTTGAACTCTTCTTGAACTAGATATTTTTATAGTGGGCTGTTGATAAGCCCCGTAGAAAAAAAAAAAGATAAAAGTATTTGGAGATTTGGGCTATTTTTTTGCTGTGTTATTTGGCATATTTTTTTATTTTTATACAAATATAAAAAATATGCCCATGCACAGGTAAGTGCATAGGCACTAAAAATAATAATTTCAGTGCGATTCAAACACCACTTTTGGAGAGAACTAAGATTCCCATCACCAATTTTCTAACTCGGAAGGTCTAGGTTCCAGTATTTTAATAAAATTATTTCAGTTGTTTCATGTAATTTATCAATGAGATGCTTATGAGATGGTCACAATGTGGCGTTAATTTATTTTCATTCGTCTGCATCAGAAGTCTAAACTTTTTTTCAGGGTCTGTAGATTTGTACTTATTGTAATTTATAGTTCGGCTCAATAGGTAATTAGTCGATAAATTTAAATTACTTTAGAGTAGGTAACCATCTCAATTCTCACCTCACTAGAACTGCTACAATAATATAGGTACCCTACTTTACAAATTATTGTAGATAACTAGCTGAACAATATCGGGGGATAGAAGATATGTCTTCTCGTGGTATGCCACGTAACCTACCAGAATGCCTACCAGGGAAAAAAATATCCAGGGTAGACTTTTAGTGCCTTGTTAAAACGACTTTAATTTATACCAATAAGGTTGAATTTATGTGAAGATACCGTAAAGTGATAATCATATGCATGATTGAAGTTTTATATTTTTATAGGGGATGTAAGAAAGTATAAAAAAACATAATAAAAATATTAATCTTTATTATGCCCACATAGGCCCTAGCGAAATAAACTAGCATTAAATGTTAAAAGCATAAAACCATTACGAACTATTTTTTAAGTAGATCAAATGAAATTCGATCTTATGTAGCAAGTATTTAAATTTAAAATTAATATTAAAATTTTATTTTCAGTGACCTGAAGTTATCAACAAATAATTGTGATCGGAATTGTGAACTAATCTCAACTTAGAAGACAATTTTAAACAGTATTTGAGTACCTTAAACTTTAAAATGCAAGCTGTGTAATGTGTATGCTATTCATGGAGGTTCTCTTATTTTTGTACATAATAGTGTAAAATGCAAAGAACGAACTGACATTGTTAGTCTTTCTGTAGAACGGACCATTGAACTGTCCTGTGTTGAACTGGAGCGTTACATTATTGTTTGCGTTTATAGACCCCTTTCCAGTGACTATAATATGTTTGAGACAGTCATGGAAGAAATATTAAAGCGTTTAAGTAGGAGTAAAAAAAAAGTTATAGTTTGTGGTGATTTTAATATTGATATACTTTTACAAACACAAACGGCAACACGAATTGTTAATGTGTTTCAGTCATTTAATCTGTATAAACTTTTTAATGAACCCACACGA
>CAJQZN010036012.1:0-45114 GCA_907164685.1 Colias eurytheme | reverse complement strand
TATATTGTTAACAAATGAAATCTTGCACATTTTTATGGGCTATCATTTAATTAGATTTCCTTAACGTTCGAGCAATTTTTCTTCCTTCTTCTTGCGATTCTAAGGCTTTCTATTTTTGTAGGACCTATTTATTTATAACTTGTCTTTCATTTTTTAAACTACATGCAATTTTAAAATGACAATAATCCTTGCATATTTTTAACATGTAATTCTATTTAAAGTATGACTAAAAATACATTATAAATTATTAAAAATAACATTGTAATTCACAAGGCATTGCCTCCAAGTGACAAAGACTCTGAAGGGGCACAATAAATATAAAGGCAATATTTATTATTTTATCGATACGCGACTTTTATTGTGAATGTGATTTAGTGTAACCGTTCGGGGCGGTGGTGTCCGTCCCCGATTTCACGCCACGCTTCCTATTATAATTTATATCTTGTTATTGTAAGAGAGTGAAGACATTTATTGTATTCTTATTCTATTTTGTATATTTGCATCTTATACACAATACAGTTCATTGACAAAAGCGTAGCCTTATTTTAATGTAGACAAATTTCAAAGGTCATTTTAACATAATATCGTCTCATAGGTAGCTATCATACAGATATTCCACAGCTCCATTCCATTCCATATCTGAAATATGAAATGTTATAGCGCTAAAAACAAGCAAACAAGTTTTTCCAGTTTTAAATTATGTTTCGAAATTGATACCCACAATATATTACAAATATCATACAAATGTTGTGCGCCACTGAAATCGAATTTGTACAAAATTAATACGGTATGTGCTTAGTGATAATGAATCACTATGTTATATCTGCGACTGTTATGAATGAGACCGTTTCCTAGAAATATTAATTACTGAAATATATTTTCTGAAATTGTACGGTCTACCGTATTTTAATGTGAGCTTTTAATAAGGAGTTTTCATAAATACATGATATCTAACTAAGTCGTTAATCTAGTAATCCTTTGAAAGGACTGATTTGGGTTTTATATGTTATGAACATATTAATTATTATTTAAAATAAACTCAGTACGTTCAGTGTGTAACAAAAATAATATGAGATCATAAAAACTACAGGGCGACAATAAGAATACAGTCATTTTCGTTATAAGCTGAATTATTTGACGTTCTGAAAACATGCTTTTGACCTTTATTTTAATGCCCCGGGACATGGCGAACGTTACCTTCATATTGAAAATCAAAACAGAAGTTTTGATTTTCAATAAACCACACTTCTGTGAAAATCATATTTAAGTAGTGAAATGTAATTCATATCAACTAACATGATGATTATTTTATATCTTCCAGTTATATGAAATATTGTTTTCAATCGTATAACCGCCCTAGACTCCATGAAATAAATAAATGTTACAATAAGCTGTATCATAAAACAATGTTAAATATTCCCGTATGCATCATTGCCCTAAAAATAATCCTATTATATCCAAACAGTTCTTCACATGTTCTTCACAGCCCCTTTCGTTGCATACAATACATTCTTAATTCTATTTTACATAAATTTCCTTTTACGTCCTCCTTGAGACTTATAAAGGCAATGACGAAAATACAGATCACATTATCCATAGATAATTTAGACGGAAACGACAAACGAGTATTTCCTTGAAAATTCTCTATATGAATTCTTTATGGTTCGACCCCAAAGGTAAGAGCGTTAAGGTTAAACCACAGGTTTTTGTCCCTTTGGAATCGTTTAAAGCTGGGGATAAATGTAATATGAAATTGAATAAAAGATAACGATTCCTATCAGGCTTGTAAAAAAATATTGCAAGATTTTTGCTCTAGCTAAAAATAATATTTAACATGAATTATGAAGTAACTTTTATAATTAGAAGATCTACCTATAAAGGAAATAAAATTTTTGTTCCGTAATACACAACATTATTTCTGTTTCAATGATTGATTATGTTTACGGAAAAGTTATGTAGGTAATAAATACCCTTTTACTCTATGAAAATACTAATGTATTTTTTTCCTTTATCCATACTATCCACCAAGATCTTCTTCAGATGGCCATCGCTTCCGCCATAATAATCCACTGCCAAGTCTGCTTGGAACAGTCATATTTCCGTTTCACATAACCATTTTAAAAGTCCAGTGATACATGTATTCTAGTTCCGATTTATTTCCTAGGACAAATTCTCTATACCTAGTTACTAGATCTATTCAGAGAGATTAAATTTTAATTTAAAAGACCTAAACGTTTATGAGCATCTAGTAGAACTTCATTTAAACACTAGACGCGAATACAAGGGTTGATAAACAATGTGATGTGAGTTTTTATTTATACAGAGCGTTTTGAACATACTTTTATTCAAAAAGATTTATTTTCCAGTAACATTCCCAAATCTCTTATATATAAAATTCTCGTGTCACAATGTTAGTCTGCATACTCCTCCGAAACGGGTGGACCGATTCTCATGAAATTTTCTGTGCATATCGGGTAAGTCTGAGAATCGGCCAACATCTATTTTAAATTTTTCATATGTACCACGGGCGAAGTCGGGGCGGGCCGCTAGTATAATATATAAGCATCTAACCTAACTTCATTTAAACACTATACGAATACAAGGGCAGAAAAACAACATGAAACCGTTGTTTTTGTTTAAACAGGGCGTTGATATAAACACACCTGTACGCAATCTTCATCCCCTTTGGAAATAAAAGAAACAACATGGTTGTCAATAACATCAGCTGGTCCCATGGGGCGGGGTCATTCACCTTGGTTACAGCTTGTAAGCTTTGGAAACTAGAAGGACAAGTTTCTATATCGATTGTGTGAACTTTTTCATGAGAACTATCTTTTATGTAGAAAGAAACTAGGTATTTCTAGGATGTCGAAATATTACATACATTATGGAACTGTGTTTTGTTTTTTTTCATAGGCTGGCTAATTCGTTTCGAATATATCTTAAGAAGTGGTTGAAGTTAAGTAAGGTAAAATGAAAATATGTTGTTGTTAATAATGTTATAATGTACGCGTAATTCTTTATTTACGTCCTAAAACAGGCCACTTATTTCCACATGAACTAGCAGGTGATATCTACCAAATTGTAAATAAATTTCCATTAAGTTTAAATAATACGAAGACATATTGACTAAACGTTTACTCGTATAAACAAAGACTATCTGTTTCCCTAAGGACGAAGGGACTGATACTGCTGTCCCTAAAAAGCCTCGGTTAAGAATACATTATTTGTTTCTTAGGGCTTATAATTTATAAAGACTTGTTAGAAGAAAGAGGATCTGACTGTCGATTATCTTTCTTTTAGATGTTTTTTGTCCCGTCACTTAAGACGCTTCTTCTTATAAAGGTTAAAATTTATCCAAATTGGCATGCAAAGACAACATTGATCTTAATCTCATCTTGATCGATTCATAATCTTTTCTGATTACAAATAAATGAATGCATGAAACTTAATACTTAAAAATAAAACAACGAATAATAAAATGTTGTGTTAATAGAAAATTTACGAAATTTACATTGTTTGGTTGGATATTACATTTTAATCCTTAATAGTGTAGTGATAAAAACATAAATTCAATAAGCTCATGTTAAAAAGTTCTCGTTATACTTTAATAAGTTTACAGAAGTTGCAACATAAAACCAACATTCGCGGTACAAATTTTATGAAACCAAGTTTTGATATGTTTACTATTAAGTGGTGAAGTTTCATCCCAACTTTGTGTAAGCCTTTATACAAAGTATTAAGACTCAGTTTTAAATAAGTATACTCTAGTAAATGAAGAACCAAAATCCTGTTAATAACTCCCTGTTTAAATTATGTTTAGTAGTTTGCTCTAATTTTCTCGTCTTGATTTTCCTTCTTTATAAAGAACACTAGCGGTCCGCCCCGGCTTCGCCCGTGGTACCTACATGTTTAAACTATCCTATCTCTCAAGTTAGATCGAACTGCACATGGTGTGCGAATTTTATTATAATCGGTTAAGTGGTTTCGGAGTCCATTGAGGACAAACTATGTGACACGAGATTTATAAATATATTAAGATAAGATTTAAATTTTCATAATTTTCCTAGGCATACAGTTATCAATATTAGTTAGCCATCTTAAATGTAAATAAAGATTATTTTATTATGATTAGAGAACAAAGAAAAAATTAGAACCAAAAATAATTAAAAAGATTATTTATAGTATGATAAAAATAGTCAAAATAGAGTCACCATGCGATCAACATGTTATTTTTTAATAAAAGCTAATAGGAATTTACGTTTCATCATGACATTGTGTGTTAAACAAGAGGCCGTTAATGAGCTAGAGCTAGAGCTGTGGACGTGTATCAATCACCACTCTAATAAAACTCATTAGTTTTGGTAATAACTTTGGCCAGAAATCCGTTATCCGAAGATAATTAATTAATTGACAACAATACAGAGGGCACACCTAGAGGGGTAGAAACAGGCATGTATTTTGTTATCAGTTCAAAATTTTAGTTTAGGGCCCAATCATCCATATTTTCTTAATTATATGCTATAAAAATGAGTTGTGGAAAAACACAAAAGGAATCACAAATAGTATTTATGTTTAATTATATGTATTTTACTCATATATATTTAATCATATTGTGTACCATAGGATGTTTCTAGATTTTTTATAAATCGATTTTATCTGTATTCTTTCATGATTTTAATAAAAAAAAAATTTAGCTCTATATCGTAGCATAATCGAACATCACTTGTTATTTAGTAACTTTCGAATTTAAAGGCCCCTTCTGCAATATTGAGGCCCCTGATATACACGTTTCTTCCCTGAGTATAGGTTATAGAGGGGTTATTCCATATTAACAGCGTCCGAAGTTTGTTTTGGTCAATTGTGCTGCGTATGAAAATATCGAGGGTGGTATTGAAAAGGTATATTCAGTTTCAGTTTATCTGGTTTCTTATTAGTATAATTATAGCGTGGCAGAGTCCACTGGTTTATTAGTTTCTGCAGGTTATAATCCTTTCAATTGTAATATTTAATACTTTTAACAGATTTTTTTTCACGAACAAGGTATACATTTTGAATTACACTTATTCAAGCTCTAGGTACCTAGACTGTAGAGCATTACTTATAAACTTGGCACATAGAGGCGTTAAAAATATCTATTGTCTTATCTGCAGCCCATTATATAGAGATTATAGAGCATAAAGAGAGTTATTTGTGTTTTTGCACGCCTCTTATGGCTGGTTCACACTTTGATTAGTGCGAGTGCAGGTGATGAGTGCAGGTGTTTAGTAACTACGTGTGGACAGCGACTGTTTAGTGCGAGTGTTTAGTAGGCTGTGTAATAAGTGAATAGAAGCGTGTTCTATTTTTTTGCGAGTGGACTGCGAGTAGCCACGTCTCGCGCGCCCTCCCTTCCCCCTCACTCGCAGCGTGCCTGCACTCGCACTAATCACCTGCACTCGCAGTGAATTGGACACTACTCGCACTACACACCTGCACTCGCACTAATCACCTGCACTCGCAGTCAATTGGACACTACTCGCACTACACACCTGCACTCGCACTAATCACCTGCACTCGCACTAATCAAAGTGTGAACCAGCCAATAAGCGAAGCGTTGAGGTGGGTACTACTGTCACTTCGCGCAGAACATCTGATTTTTCAAACTTAAAATGTCTTTATGTATCATACATTGCACTTGTAAGATAATACATACACACACATATTCGTTTCGCGTTAGCATTCGTGTGCTATACGCGTTCGGAATTTATTTATTTATTTTTATTAAGAATTTCCAACAAAGAAAACATAATTTAAAAACTCTTAATACTAAAATTGCTTATCGTATAATAACAATATATGTTTCTTTACTTATAGGAAATTACAACAATCGTATATTTAAACGGATAACAATAGTTAGTTTAATGAAAAAATGAAAAAAATGAATTACAATTTCTGATGCAGGAATGTTTGCAATTATACACCAAAAAAAGTTAAATAATAATTTAAATGCTGCATCCAAAGTAGATCCAAAACAAAATTTGCAATAATATCGTTTTTACTAATATTGCTTATTAAAAAACTAATGCTGATTATTATTACATATTTACACTTTATTTATTGTGCTGACATGTTTCATTGAAATTATTATGAAGAATACGCTTGAATACCGCAAGTGAATTGTGAAATATATCAATTTCACGCGACTTTGCTGCAACAACGTTGTACTCATGGGTAAGTCTAACTATTGGGGAATGCTTCCCTAAGTTTGTTCGAAATGGAGGAGTTCTGAGTATAGCGCAGGGATATCGAGGGATCCTGGCGGGGACATTAATACATATTCTACCCAATAATTCAGGAGAATCAATACTGTTATTAATTATTTTATATAAGAAAACTATATCTAACATTGTACGTCGAGTTTTTAAGCTCAACATCTTGAAGTTATTGAGCCTGTCCAAATAACTTGTGCAAGTTTTACCAATTCCAGTTCTGAATGCTAGACAACGGACCAGTAATTTTTGTAAGCGCTCGATCCGATTTATATGCGTTTGATAAGTTGGGTTCCAGACTGTACAACAATACTCCAGACGACTACGAACGAAGCTGTTGTAAAGTACAAGCGCTGTTTTAGGATCCTTGAATTCTTTGGAGCACCGTAGGATGAAGCCAAGCGATCGATATGCTGCAGCCAATATGTTGTCGTAGTGAGATGTAAAACGTAATTGTGCATCAAGGTAAACTCCAAGATCGCGGACTACCTTAACCTCTTGCAACAATGAACCGTGAATATTGTATGAAGACTCTATGATCTTGCGGTTGCGCGTGAATTTTATGTGGTAGCATTTATCACAATTAAGGAGCATCATATTACAAACGCACCACTCATTTAATTTTTCCAGATCTAATTGAAGTAAATTTGGATCTGTTTCTGAATGAATTACGCGAATTAATTTGAGATCATCTGCAAAAAGGTATGGAATAGATTGTTTGAACACATCTGGCATATCATTAATGAAAACATTGAAAAATAAGGGCCCTAAATTCGAGCCCTGAGGAATACCTGAAGTTGCAATATAACTTTCTGATTGACAACCATTGAGAACAACAGATGATGGTCTGGTATCTAAGTATGATTTGCACCAATTCAAGACGGTGGAAGACACTCCAAGCAGTTCCAATTTCTGTGCTAAAATTGAATGGTTTACCTTGTCAAAAGCCTTTGAGAAATCGGTATAAATTGCGTCGACTTGGTAACCCTGATCAACTGCCTCAATAAGGTAACTTACATATGAGACAAGATTTGTATTTGTGGACTTTTTAGCCATGAAACCATGTTGGGAATCAGAGAGAAGACTATGAAGATGCTTGTAGAGTACATCATAAACCATTGACTCAAAAACCTTTGACAAGGTAGAAAGAATGGAGATTGGGCGATAATTTGAAATGAGGTCACGATTGCCACTCTTAAAAATGGGAACAATTCGAGCTTGTTTCCAAACTGATGGAAACAAACCATTGTTTAGCGAGCTATTGAAAATCAGTGACAGGGGAACGGACAGCCCGTCTGCACAACGCGAAAGAAATATGGGCGGGATATTGTCCGGACCTGGTCCTTTGCTCGGGTCCAGGGCCAGTAGTGCTTTTTTAATTGTATGACCTGGTATTGAAAATGTACTGAGCACAGAAGCTACGATGGATGCATTAGGTGAAGACATAGATTTGTAGTCCATGTGTTGTGTAGGATTGAAGACAGAGGAGAAATACTTGGCAAATAGATCACATATATCTTTTGGGTTATTACTAGACTCATTACCAAGTGACATGGTGGAAGGATAAGAAAGACTTCCCTTCCTCAGGTTTTTGACATGTGTCCAGAAATATTTGGGATGGATCTTTATAGAGTTTTCAATATTTTTTAAGTAATTAGTGTAGCATTCTTTTGTTAACAACATTGATTCTTTTCGCAAATATTTAAATTCAATTATATCTAAAGGGTTATTGTATTTTTTTATTCTTTTATGTAAGTTATGCTTTTTATTCAGTAATTTTATAAGTCTAAATGAATACCAAGGGGGATATTTACTTCCACAACTCTTAACTTCAGGGACACATTTTTTAATTATGCTATGAATTATACCATAAAATTTATCCACCATGACATCTACGTCTTCCGTAGGACAAAGCTCCATATTCCAGTTTATATTCTTAAGCATTTCATTAATTTCGTCGTAATTTGCCTTATGGAATTGGAACTTTTTCCTCGGCATGGTCTTATTAATTTTTGGCCTCATAATTGGTATTATATCCAACGGCGGATGAAACCTGTCTACTTCACGAACAGGGTTAGAACTATGAGTAACGCGTATTTCAGCAATATCAGAAAGTATAAGATCAAGAATTTTGTTTTGAAAATTTCGTATATTGTTGTATTGTTGAAGATTATGCAATGCACTAAAATCGGCCAAGCGGTCTTTGAGATAGCCCGTACTTGTGTCAGAGGTAATTAAGTATGGAACCCTATCTTGCGCTACCCAGTTAATACCGGACAAGTTGAAGTCGCCCACAATCAATGTGGTATTATCACAAGATCTCTCCAACACAGCATGGCAATTATCAATGAAATGATCAAACATATCACTCCTAATTGGAGGGGCTAAGTAGACAGCGCAAAGCCTGAGCAAACTGTGCCCATTTGATTTTGTCGAATGCAACTCAATTGTGACCCACAAATCTTCACAGTTGCTCTCCCAGGTATGCATACGCGATGAAACGAGTTTACTAGATACCGCTACCAGAACTCCTCCACCTATACTTTTATGTCGAAAAAGAGGAGACGTTTCCCTATCTCTACGATAAACCGTGAACTTACCATCAAAAATTTCAGAGTCAAAGATGCCGCTACAAAGCCACGTTTCCGTAAATATGTATACATCGTAATCCTCAGACTGTACATGTTGACGCACCTTAGCAAGACTTCCACGAAGGCCTCTAGTATTTTGGTAGTAAAGCTTAATCGAGTTGAATGTTATACAATTTAAAGCACAAGAATATGTCCAGATTGCAACAATTTTACAAAAACTATACTACGACGACAATGAGGAAAGTTTTTCTAAGCTATCTATAAAAATGGTGTTTGACGTTTCATCCTTCTTCATGAAAACTTTTCCATTACGCACCCAAACAAATTTATAATGCTGTTCCTTAGATTTAAGTCTGGCAGCCGCGTAAATGGTTTTATTGGTCGGTGAAAGATGCTCAGTGACATATATAGGTGAAGGGGGATTAGCTGCAATTCCTAAATGGCTGGTATTTAACTTCTCTGTGATATCCTTTTTCTTATTAAATGTGGATGACGCAGCTAAAAACGTGTCGCGTAATCTTGGGCTACTGAATTTCGCAATGATAGAACGTGGCCTAGAACTCTGTGTATTCAGTTTAGCAACCCTTGTACATAAAATAATATCTGTATCCTTAATTTCACATTTAATAACTTTACTAAGTTGAAGGACTGTGTTTATTAGATTTTCGTTACGGTATTCCGGTACGCATTGCAATTCAATGTTACTCGATCGGGCGTGTTGTTCGATCATATTAAGACTTTTCTTCATATCATTTACCGACTGGACTAATTTAATATTGTCCATTTCAAGCTTATTTATCGTGCGACATTTTTCTTCCAAAGTTGATTTCATTTGCTCATAACGCTCGTTGAAGAATGATAAAGAATCTTGAAAAGTAGATATTAATTCGTTTATTTTGCCAAAGTGTTCGTTAATAATATTTTTTATTGAATCCCGAAATGCTTGATCAATTTCTTGTCTAATGATGTCCCTCAGCTTACCTCCCGTGATATCTTTTAGTAATGTATTATGTTCTACTTGTGTTTCGGAGCGCTGTGCGTCGCTTGGTACAATGGGCGAATTAATTAAATTTGTTTGAGCTGTAGTTGTTGGGCTCAAGTCCCGAGTCGATCTGGCAGGGGTGTTCGTATTATCTTTTTTAGGTAGTCTGTTAATACATACTGGACATTTCCACAAATTCCTATTTTCCATAGACATTAATTTATATCGTTTATCAGATATATTCGCGCATAATAAATCATACCATTCGTTACAAGCAAAGCACTGCAAGCCCTCTCTGCTTTTTATAACTTTCATGCAACCAGAACAATTTTTTGCAGGCATTTTAATTCGGTTACTATTCCTTTTATAATATTATAATAGATGTTTGAATCCAGCGTTTGATAGTATTTTGCCAATACAAAACAGGGTAAAATGTAAAATGGTATTGCGAACGTTAATACGAAGCAGTGGTCGGTGGCGAGAAAAAGGTCTTAAGCGCCGTGAAAAACGCGTCGCTTACGCGTTTTAATGGTTAACACTTCAACTGTTCGAATGTTGTTAATTCCTTGATGTAAATTTTATATTAACAATCTAAAACTGCATAAAACATGTGATATTATTGCACAAAAACTGCTCACTGATGCCGCACTGAGTCTATATTATAATATTAAACTGATTATATACTTTATAATTCCACTTTAACACCGTATATGAATTATAATTCGCACAGCGATTTATCCGTGCACTCGCGAACTTACTGTGGTGGAATCGGACGTGATTAGTGCTAGCACAGTAAGGAATAACAATTCGCGCCACGCGCGGCTTTGCCGCTGCATGAACTTTTATAATGAGTTGTAAAACACTCATTGTAAATGAGCTGTTGGCGTTCATCCAAAATGCCATCGATACAATGGACGAGGTTAGCATCATGCAAATCTGCAAAACTAACTTTAACGAGGAGGAAATTAGCAGTGGCAAGGTGCTACTCTACCAAACGCTGGACAAGATTGCCACGATGCCGTCACGCCGCAGGAACGGGGGTGAAAAATGCATACAGGATATCATCAGCCTATTGAAGGTGACTGATCCCGATGATGTGCCCGATTTCGTCGCAAAGGAGTTGCATAAACTTCCACCGGTGGGATTCGACCACGTCGATGTTACGAGGCTCCTTAAGGACATCACATTCCTTAAGGCGAGTCTGGCCGAGGTACACACCAAGTTGGAGGCTTCAGAGAAGACTATCTCCGATTTACGAGTCGAGTTAGCAACATATCGCGATGCGCATGCAATATGTAGGTCACCCGTGCCGTCATATGTGAATGCACGGCGCGGAGCGCAAAATGCATGCGTCGGCATTTTAACTGCTGATGTTGACGTGTCGCCGACCGCCGATGACCCGAGTGATGCCCCGCGCCCCGCTCCCGTTACCTCTCCCCCGGAGAAGACATCGCATGTCACGTTGCCAGCTGCTCCTCAACGTGACTACGCCGCCGCAGCCGCAAAAATGACTGCGACCCCCAAACCAACAAAAGGAGTAAACGCACCCGTACGGAAAAGTTTACCTTCAAAAACGAAGGGCGTCGACGAGGATGGCTTCACAAAAGTCCAGAGGAAAAGGAAGCTGACTCGTCAGAACAAGTGTGGCACCGCAACGAGGGATCCAAAGTTGCGGATGCGCGCAGAGGTGCCGACGACGCCGCTCTACGTGTCTCGTGTGCACTACTGTACCAAGACTGAAGATGTTGTCGAGTACTTGCATGCGAAGACAGGTTTGAGTCTGCGAGTGGAACGGCTGGAGTCTCGCCATAAAGTGAGCTTCAACTCCTTCGTGGTGAGAGTACCGACCGCCAAGCTGAGCGTCTACATGGACGAAGGGTTTTGGCCGCAGGGAGTTGTGTTTCGCCGCTTCCGCGGACGGATACCCGGCCCCCCGGAATCGCGTCACACGCCGAAGACATAGCGTGTATTACTTTAGTATTTAAGTAGTTTTAAGTTCATATGGGCCGTAGTTTTTAAGTTATATTAAGACCTTTAACTGTAACTACATTTGTTGCCTGAACTAAAGAAATAAATTAAATAAATTAAATTAAATTAAATTAAGAAAAAACACTATTTTTAACATTCATGATATTTTTGATGTCATTTTTGTTATTTAAACTAGTTAAAAAACAGTTTAAAAAAGTTCTGTCTTGGACGTCCGTGTGTCTGTATGTGCGGAGGATTTTCTTGTTAACACGATAGCGACCGAAATACTTTACTAATCTAGTCTTTTTTTTTCTCTTACGCTTGAGTATGCTCAGGAATAGAACCCTTTCATTTTTCAGGGTCTGATTCGATGTGGTTTAATTGTTATTAAATAAACAAAAATAATAATTAATAAATAATTATTAAAAAAAATTATGAGGCGTGCACTTTTGGATTTTCCAAACTATTTTTTGTTTGTAACGAATAGACGCAAAACTCCAGGACCGATTTTAAATATCAGTAGAAGTATATTATTCCCGGGCAGCATAGGTTATATTTTATTTAAATTTTATTACGGGTACTGACCGGCCCAGAGTGCTGGGCGGAGCTGAAACGAGCTCGTTATAGAATTAAAATTACTTATCATTCTTTAAAATTGAGATAATAATTATTTTTATAAATACTTCACTAGATAAAAAGTGATAATATTTCAGATTATTCAAACACATTTAATTTGCCAAATTTCGTCAAACTGTGAAACATCGTCTGGTTTTCGTTCTTACGAGAATGAGTTACAACAAACAGGTGACAAATATCGATCTGTCCACTAATCTTCTATTTTTAATATCAATAAGACTAATAGACTTAATTTAGTTCAGTTATGAAAGGCAAATATACCGTACCTACAATTTTCAATTATTTTCACACAATTCATATCGTTTTAAATCCACAAAAACACTCGTTCAACACAAATACACAAATGCAGACTAACAAATAAAAAACCTTATTCAAATCTGATAATCTTTTCAAGAAAGAAAGCCATAAATAAGGTTAATAAAAACTCTTACAAAGAATGAAACGAAGGTGCCCTCGGAAAAAAATTGTTATATTCTTAGCAATTTTCATAGATGGGAAATTTTCTCGTTAGATGATATCTGTCTCCGTAACAAATCATGCCATTGTCCTATCCCAACCCTCCTTTTTCCACTCCATAAAATTAAATATTGCTCCTCGAAATATAATTTTGTTATAACCATTTCATTTGCGAATTAGATACACGAATGTTCTTAATGGTAAGATGTTTTTCATACAAACATTATTTATTTGATTTATCTTACACAGCTTACCTTATAAGGATTACGATTTCTGTAGAACCAAAAAAACATTTTAACGTGATTTTTCTTTAGAGATTATGCTGATATATGTTTTAAAGAAAAACAAAAGTAATTAATACACAATAATCACAATAACATTATAAATAGCTCATGAACCTGAACTGTAACGATAGAAAAAACATATATCCTAACAGTATTGAAATAGCAAAATTCACAGAACATTGCCTTCACTATCAGCAAGGCGTAAGTCTATTCCACTGTTCTAATCATATCATCTTTTAATGCATATTAAGTGTTCCCAACTTCCCTAACTTCCAGCAAACAAGGGACGTTACTTGCTAAATTTAGTTTCAGCGTGGCTTTCGGCTGCACTTTACATGCGTGACGAAGTTATATGATAACTCTGCTTCCATAGAACCAATTTCCGTGAAACAGTTCGAGATCCGGTCAAGTAATAGAGTTATGGAAGAACACCGCAAGGTAATTGAGTTATTTGTTAAACTTTACTACAATTCAGGCAATGTTGCTATTGGATTACTTGTAATTATTGGTGCAAGTCAGTTGATAGTTTGGGAGAGTTGAGCTGCGTATGACATTGATGGAGTAAATGTGGTTTAGCTTGTAGGTTTGATTGGATGTGGATACAGTATAATAACGCTTTGAAGTTTAAATGATATTAATTTAAGACTAAATTGGTTTGCTTTCCCACAAGTCATGCAAATATACTTATTTGTTAATGTTGTTATTAAAATAAATAAATACACTTAAACTTAAACTTTCGTTCGTTGGCAACGTTCTTAGGTAAGTTAAGAACTGTTTCTGGGCAAATTTACAGTTGATAAACATAAAGAGAAAACATTTATTTACAGACTTGCCCAAACCTTCAATAAATTATTATCAGTAAAAAAGAAAAATCTGCGTTCTAGTAATTCCCGCTTATTATTAAGAATTTTCAATAACCTTAAAAGGTACTTTATCACCAGAATTAATATCCCCAACTAAGGGGTGTTATTTAGGTATATTTACACCATAAGTACCTGAACGGAGACGCAGCTGCCTAGCCGACGAGAGAGTGCATCCCACCATTAGCGAGGTCCTCATACAACCAGCCTAATGTTGCTATTATTACAGTTAATATAAGAGCAATGCCAACTTTCTTAATAGGTACAGACGCTGCGAATTTGTTTGCTTCATTATTGCCTCGTTTTGATATATTGTGTGTTTTTACTACATTAAATGACGAGGAACATTCTGGTCCTGTTATTTACATTCGATGCCAATTTGCTCCTATTATTTTTACTGGAATTATATTGCTTCTACTTATTCGTAAAAATCATCATCATCATCCATGTGAATACTAATCTTAAGATTAAAATTTAAACTGACATTTAAACAATCCACATTTCCTCTGAAACCGTTGTAATGAATTTGCTGTGATAAGGCGATAACTTTCTCTAGATAACTTAATTTATGTAGAAATAGTACAAAATTCCAATCCCATTTGCAAGCGTTGCAACTAACTGCTGTAATTATTGCATTTAGAATTTAGATACATTAAAGTTCCTCGTACACGACTTTGTAGATAAAATTTGTGTGAAACATTTTGCTACCGATTTGGATCTAAATTTAAATATATTTACCCTTTAATGAAACTAGATAATTCTTAATCACATTAGTGCGAATATTCGCTAATGATTTTTTCTTCAATGATAAAGCTTTCGATGTGACTGCGTTCAAGTGGCTCCCGGCAATAGTTTCAAGAGTTCGATCCATGAAGGATACCTATAAAAAGGCTGGTAGAATGATCCTCTATTTTCAAGGACGGTACAATTTTCATTGAAAAGGAAAGTTTCACTGTGAACGTAAACAGAAAATTACACCATAACTTTGAAGCTAAAATTTATGGAGACGTCGAGGATCTGTTTTTATCTAATAGTTCTATGCGACGTTTGTCGGCCAACTTCAGTGATTAGGGGAGGCTGTTACGGTGTCCCCTCCATATGTTGTTATCTTTATATGTTGTCTCATCAGAGGCAGAAAACTTTGCGAAACAATAGCCATAGTTTCCATACAAGTTTGTTAGCATTAGTGTTAGTATTCAACATACACATCATTATCGTTATGCTGAAACAAAATAATAATTAGAACCTTTGGGCTTTAGTTAGTATAGGGTATTAATGAAGGATACATTTGTTACCAATTATCATAATTGATCAATGAAAATAATTATAGTGTTTTGTAAGTGGCCCTGAATAAATAAATAAATAAATAAATAAATAAATATTCTTAATGTATTCAAATAAGTTTAATAACAATTCTAAATGTATACGAATAGAAGTTAGTAGAGTTAATTAGGAACGTGTTGATAACTATAAATAATATAAAATTACGGTTTACTACGCACTTACTTAGTTTTAAATTATTTACCTAGTTGTGTAGAAAGAGATTTTGAAGTTGGTATTTCGATGAGAAATTTTCTAAAGTAGAACTATGCAGAAACTTTAATGAACTATTAACGATAGATTAAAAGTTGTCCAAAGTAAAAAATTCTTCGGAAGTTTACAAAGAAAATTGTCTTCTGCAAATTGTCCTTTTAAATCTCGCCTGCGACAAAATTAAATTTGAAAAAGCGCTTAAAGCGGTGAGCGCTCGCAAACAAACGGACCGCGAACAGCGCTAACTAGTTTACTTAGAATTAGAGAATTCCTTTAACGTTCTAAAGATTCTATTCAATTCGAATTCAATTCAATTACAGTTTCAAATTTAACGGAATTAGTAGCTGATGCTATACACGGTTTTATCTGCTTGAAATGTGTTGGAGACAGACGTAAATTCTAAAATGATAATACTAGTTTTATAAAACTTAATAATTTAATTAATACCTATAATATTAGTAGGATATTTAGAATTAACTTTTTTTTAATAAAAAGTTATAAATCACCTGTCCCACTACTCGCCCCCTGAATCACCATGAAACAAGCAAATATAAAATGTTGTTATTATTAATATAATCATCATCACAACATTAAATAAAAAAAAACATGTTTTATTCCCTTTATTTTTAGCTTTTTATGCGGTACTAAAAGGAAATTAATATGAAAGCTCTACCTTGATAGGACTTCGCTTACTTTTTCATTAATTTTTGAAACGAGGCCGAAGATTTGATGAACCGGTCGAGAAATAAAAAGTCAACCATCTACGCCAACTCATACGCTTATTACTTGCCCATTTCTTTATATTTGTAATGTCATTGGAAAAATAATAATGAATATCGTACGTGTAAAGGAGAGAAAGCGATTATTTATCTCAGTTTCACTATATTTCGTTTTATTAACCTAGGTTTGTTTATTTTATTTGTATTATCTAAATAGGCGATGTCTAGACATACGAAACAAGACACACGTCCAACAGAAGCAGGTAACTTCTCTTAACTTTAGCTCAATCTGCACCTCGGTACAAACTTACCTAAAGGCTAAACTCAACCGAACTTGTACTTAGGTTTGTAGTACTAATGAAATGATAACGGTAAAATCTAATGATACATAACCATATTATTATATAAAGCCTGGTATTCCGTGGACGTGAAAACGACTCCTGAGGGTGTTATAATTAAATTATAACTTTAGTACACGGTACGCGGGTAGCAAGGGGTCAACTTGCGTAAGTAAATGCTATATCGTAAAAGTTTACAGCGTGCCAAATAAAGGGGTGATAAACTTTTACACTCGTTTCGGTGAAGTTGTTAAAGGAAGGAGTTGAATTAATTGCTTGTAATTTTGTCATGCTAATTTTTGTTTATTTGCATTACAAAGTATGGAAATAAACAGCACTTGTTAACATAAGTAACAGAAACATTCGAAAGCTGAATTCTCAAATAAATTGACGACGTGTGACAATGATTTTACTAAATTATAACCTAAGGATGCTAGACGGGGCAAAAAGCCTCCTCTGTATTCCGCCATGCAAGCAATATTAGGTACGTAGCATGGTTTATCTTGCTACAGCATTATCCAATTAAATTGACCTCTGCGATTATATAGACAATAATATAGCACGATGCCAAGTCAGCAGAAAATGGAATTGTGGTCGTCCAATGCGGACATCTATGACGATGAATATGTACCTATGTAATATTATCTAATAATCTATGACATAATCTAAAGAAGCAAATATGTACTGAGCATGTTGTCTAGTGACGAAGCTTAATGAAATATGCGACTAGTTTGATGATAGCCATTCTGATAATTATCATAGCAAAAAAGCCCATATCGAATCTAATACATTTGTAACCTACAAGACGTTAACAAAACCTTTATTACTCGTATAAAACTGTCAAAAAACACAATACATTCAACGCTGACAGACATAATATGTAGAGCCGTGCAGATATATTTTCCCTCGTCAACGTCAGTCAGCGATCACGCGCCGCCAAATGCAATTCAATTTCAGTACAAAGCTCTTTAGCTAAATAGTGACGTATGTACGTGACGTCATCAGTGTCCCAACGGCTCCCGACAGGGCCTCGCGTCGTTAGGATGACCTGCTTACGAGTTCTTACAATAGAGAATAAGATTTGTAAGTTTACTGTGAAAAGCATTTTATTCGTGGTTTTGTGGACAGTCTGTAGGTAACTGTTTATAGAAGTAAAATTTCCATTTTCTAAAATCTATACCGATAGTATACTAATTTGTAGTATAATTTATGAACTTTTAACTAGTTTTTAGAATTGTTAATAACAAATGGGTAAGTTATGATAACTAAAACACATTTTTTATTATTTCAGCGTTGACAAAGGTGCTCGTGGACATTGGTATCTACTCATAATACGAAACACAGTTAGGTACATCGATATGCTACTATTTGACACTGATCTTCTGTGGAGGTGTCAGGTGGCACCTTCTTAGGTGAGAGCTGGACCAATTCCTGCAGAAGCATGTCCGACTCCAACATATTTAATTTCCAAAGCAATATATGATAAATATAAATATTTCCAAACCAATAAAACAGTTGTAGCTTAATTACCAAAATATCGCCTATTAAAACAACAATACATTGTTTCCCGTTGTTAGTGCTCATAAAGGTAAATTTTAATTAATATTGTGACAAATCCAGCGAACGCCACATAACATCTGTTACGGGCAATTTTCGAGTATTAGCGAGGATTGTCGGAAAGTATCAATAACATTTGTTGCTTGACCATCTGCTCTATAACAGGAGGGTAATCGTTTGGGCACGGTTTTAGTACAACGCGATAAATTGTCAAAACTAGTATAGAGTTTGGAATTATTCATTGTTACAGAAAATGAATTGTTGTAGGGTAACGGATTAGGTTATTTGAATTGCGTGGATAGTTGAAAATGTATCACTACGATACAAATTTTGAAATATTATTATTATTACAGTAACCTTTCCTAACCCATCCGTTGTCTGCCTATACAATGTTTTATACCTAACAGTAACACACATTAAATTTGAATGTTGTAACTATTCATGAAATGTAAAAAGAAACAGTTTGTCATAAATAATAAAAATAGAGAAAGGACTCTGAGTGACTTTACTTGTACATAAAATGAGCTCTACGATGTTATAACGATTTACTTACCTACATAGTGACACGTCAACGAGGTCTTTATGTCATACCAGCTTCCTGTTCTTGGAATCTCATTACTATCATAGGAATATCTTCTATCATTGACTATTAGGAGGTTTGCTATATCGCAATAAAAATAATTATTTACTAGCTGTGCCCTGCAGTTTTACCCGCATTTTCCACTCCTGTTGGCCGTAGCGTGATGATAATATATAGCCTTTCTTCCACCTTCCTCAACAAACGGGCTATCTAACCCCGAAAGAATTTTTCAAATCGGACCAATAGTTCCTGAGATAAGCGCGTTCAAACAAACAAAAAAAACTCTTCAGCTTTATAATACTAGTATAGATTTGTATCGCAAAGACACGTATCTAAGACTTTAGCATAAGAACTGTACAATCCCATTACTTTACTTATTCAGTACAAAGAAGATCCTTACTAATGGTATTAGTTAAAAGGTTAGCAACCTTAACGTTTTCTATCCATTGTTCCTGACTTGACCTTTGCGGTAAATACGATATTCAAAGCCTACGTTCTGTCCTAAATATCGAATAGTTGTAAAATCAAACAATTGTGATCTTGTTTAGATACAAATACATTTTACGCAAGAGTATAGAATAATGATTTATTAATATTTTGAAATTCAGATAATCCATACATTTTATTAAAACATATATATTATATGTAATTATTATAGTTCGACTTACCATGTCAAATATTTCATTATCTACCTATTATGCGGAATAAAAATACCTCTTAACATTGTACAAATGAAGAGAAAATATAATAAAACATATGATAACCTAATTTTGTTTTATTTTTCTAGAAATCATATTTTTTATATTTTGTACTAAAAATATCTCGAATTTTGCATTTATGAAGGAAACAGAGATTTAAGAGCTATACAAGATTTCATTCAAAATTAAATTACAAATCAAGCTCTGCAGAATTCGACCAAAATTGTCTTAAATTAAGATTTGTACGAGCTTAATTTTAATTCCACCCAGCTTAAGGCAGATTAGCAAAACCCTCAATCAAAATGCATCAACACGAAACAAGGGGACAGTTTTTGCTAAATACCTATGTCAATTAGTATAACGGCATAATCCTGAACCCTGTATGCGTATAGCTAAGTAAATACAACGGTGGCCACACTAATGCATTCATCATTGCTTTGTTTGTAAAGGTGTTATGAAGACAATGCTATATGGGTCGTTTAATGGGACGCAGGGGTTGTTTAATATAGTTATTAGCCAAGTTTAGGGAAGGTGTACGACGTACGGCCACTTTTTGTAGAGTAGGTAGGTATAGTATTTTCTAAACACATTAATTGTGGTACATTTTAGTTACCTACTTATTTAAACTAAACAAACTAATTGATACACGTTTTCGTCTGTATATCATTTGTAACCTTTGTCATAATTGGTTCGTGAATATAAACAATTTCATACAGAATTCCTTTTCGTCAATATTAAATTCATTGGCTTCATTACACCGCTAAGATTTCCCTCGGGAACCTGCGTTTTATTACCGACCATCGATTCGTCATTCGCAATGAATTATTGATAAGCGAAATTCCTTTCTGAGGTCTTATCACATGAGTGGAATGTAAGTAACGCGTAAAGCTTTTATCGATTGTTTTCTACTAATGATTTATTCTCTTGTATTACTTTGAAGGATGAGTTTATTATATTCTTGATAAGTAAAATCAACCTATATGTAGAATCAACGATATTATATAATTGTAGAACTTGATTTTAAAAACTAAATTACTAAAATGCTGCTGTAGGTAAATACAAACAGAATTAGAGCATTGTGACATTTTTCACAGAAAAGCTCATTTTATAATATTGTGAACACATACTTGTAAATTGTAATAGTATATAAAAGTTCTGTTACGATTTAGTCCTAGTCTTTCAATTTAGTCCTAAGACTACTGATTTGTATACAATAAATATCAGCAATGTATTATTACAGATATCATTGTTATGCGGTTACAAACTTTGTGCGTAACACGGAAGTTGGGGAAATAGTGTGAAATTACGATATTCTCAGCAATTTTTCATTCCGATAACTCGGACACAATATTTATTATATTTTGCATCTAAAGCTATTGTAGCACCCTCAGATAGGGAGCTTGACACTTTGATGGATAACACTTGGCTTTTAGTCAATAACTAGTGAGTTGATAGATCACGTAGCGGTGCGTTCACACCGGAGTTGGATTAGGTTCAAAGATTGGGTTACGATTTTGTGCAGCTGATAGATAAAGGATAAGTTTTTAAAAATATCTAATAGATAAACCATAAAACATAGTATTTCAATTAAATTCAAACTTAGTGTGTGTATAAATGCATTATTAAAGTCAATATTTAGAAACTAAGTGCGTTTATTAATTACATATTGACTGAGTAGGTACATCTTATCTTAATCTTAATCTTAATATCTTAATCTTTCTTAATACTATTATAAAGGCGAAAGTTTGTATGGATGTATGGATGTATGGATGTATGGATGTATGGATGTTTGTTACTCTTTCACGTAAAAACTACTGAACCGATTAGAATGAAATTTAGCACACATATAGAGAGTAACTTGGATTAACACATAGGATAGGTTTTATCCCGGAAATCCCACGGGAACGGGAACTATGCGGGTTTTCCTTTGAAAACGCGGGCAAAGCCGCGGGCGGAAATCTAGTATTGACTAAAAGTGGGCATATTTTTAGGTTAACACCTAAAATTGAGCTGAATTTATTTGCCAACGGACTTTCAAGAAGTAACTTAAGCCTTAAATTGAATGTTAGTTGTTGTAGTTCAATTTAAGTTTTACAATTTTGAAATAATGTTTAACCATTGCTCGAGGCGGTACAAAAAATATAGGAATAGACCAAACAAGAAATAGAAATACTCCAAAATTAGTAAACTGAGATCTAGTACTTACTTATTACGTTTATATTCTATATGATCGTTCCTTAACTGTAACACGAAGCTTAGTAGCAACAGCAAGTAATTGTGCCTGAGTCGACTAGGCGTCGGATTGTCGCTGCCGAATTAATTTCAATCAATTTGCATGTAAATGATGGGAACATGTTTGCCTTGTTAAATGGTTTTGAATCTTGATGCTAGAATTGACACTTCGTATAGCTTAGGCATTGATGCGTCTTTGCTGCTTGTCTGCTCCCATTGTAACAAGGTATTCCAACATATTATTATCAAGGTTTTATAACCACAATACTACATAATATTACCTTAAATTCAAAGTTTATACTGCCCTGTAAAATTGAAGTATCTACGTATCTTAATTGTCCTATTTTTATACACAAACCTCGAGAGACTACTCTAATATAAGGAAAGCGTAGTTATGAATTTCTTGATCAAATCTTAATAAGACCGATCTCGTTCACGTAACAATTAGAAGGATTCTGAATAGATTTATTAGATCCCATGTGAAGCCAAAAGGTTAGCCAAAGGCCGACTTTCTGATGAGATAATGTTGTATAAACATAACTATTGCCTACGCAATTTTGATCCTAATTTTCGAATAAACTTATGATTAAAATAAATGTTAAGTTTTGCAAATAGACTCTACCTTTGACTTTTTACATTTTCTTTAACTGATAATGACAGGTATATATATATATGAAACACTAAAATATTCATGTCCTATTTAATACGAACTTATGAACTCAATTCGATCCTTAATAGCTGATGCCATGACATTTAACAATAGAGAACATCATTAAATTACACACCTTAATAGGGAAAAAATAATGATATAGTTAGTATACCTAATTATACATTTAAAAGACGTGTGTGACCATAGATTAAATATGTTCTAGATACGGCTCAAAAACATTTGATACAAAATTTGTATCTAATAACGGCTTAACGGTCTCTTCTTTAATAAGAGCAGTTCGCTTTCATAAAGGAACTGTAATCCGTATCATCTGCTACTGGGTAATTATTTAAAGGGAGATAGTAAGCTCCTGCGCGTGTCGGACCCTAATTGTTACGTTCGATAACCAATAACAGCTTAATGCGGGGTTACCATGAAGTTATATTCGTTGTCATAGACTATGTATTTGCAACGGGGTTGCTATTTATAGTTTGAGTTGTTTACCTCAAAACTAGTCAGTAATGCGAAATATTGATGTATTTCCAATAGAATTATGATTATTTTCCATGTTATAATTATTCTATTTGTAAGCTGTAAAATGTGTGCTAAATTACTGCCAAAACCTTTGAATTAACTTATAAGTAGTGTTGTTATCAAGATTATGTTGTAATTTGTTATCGATAATCTTCTATGAAACTACATAAGTGTAAAAAATCGTTCCACTATAACCCATTCAAAACCAATCAACAAATCACACAGATCCGAACATCAAGATTGCGTTTTAACTTTATTGCATTTATAAAAGTGCATCCATTTATCTTACTAGGTAGACGGGCCCGTAGTTCCCCCATAGTTAAGCACAATACATAAATTATCTTCAGCGGGGTGTGTCATTGTGTCCATACCTCAAAATGTATTAAACCACGGCGATTGACTGTACCCAGTGTGAAGCGTGACGCATGCAGTGTTGTGCTGTATTTATCGACGTTTCGATAAACTACATTTATGACGTCATCACGTTTGTTTACATTCAAATATTTAAAAAAATGAATTAAATTGAATGAGTACTTCAATTGCAAATTGCTCTTGCCTCTTGGTAGGTACACCTAATACTTACCTATAAAATTCGCTTAAAATATCAATTCACTCCATCTAAATCTATTTATATAATCAATTAGTTCTAATTTACTTTCAGTGACTTTCATTTAATGTATTATAATATATGCAGACAGCTATTTTCGTTGTTGATAGACTTTTTATTTAAGAGAAACTCGACACAAGTTAAATCACAAGAATTTTTTCATCGACATTCTATATTCACATCCCTATTTATAATAAGTCGGTAAGTGTTGTTGGCCAACATCGATATTGTTACAAATACGGGTCCCGTCTACTCACGCGCAACCCTTGGTAAAGATTACAATGTAATATGAGCTGCGATTAAAAAGCGTGCCTATTATACTTCCTCTTTGTCCCACTAACGAGGATAAATTAAGTCTTGCTACACTATGCAGTAGCAATCTATGTTTATTTTTAATCTGTATGAAATTTAAAAAGGAATTTGATGTTAGCGATAAAGAAAATAATGGAATAAATTGTATATGGTCAATCTGGCAATATAGTAAACGAGGATAGGATAGAAATGAAACAAAAAAATATTTTTAATACATTTATTTTATAAAAATGCGTAGTTGTTCACTTATAACGTCTCATAAAGCTTGCATCCACGAGACTCATGCGAGTTACATTTGAAGCAATGACATTGAAATATAAATATATAAGCTTCCATTTTTATATCTAATTTTACGATAAATAAGAATACATTGCAACTGCGCCTGCTTTATAAATCATATATTAAAGAACTATAAATACGTAGGTACATATAGGTAGGAATAATATTATAATGTGTTTGTTTAAAAACTTCTGTGTAGTACAAAAATGATGTGTTTTATATGACTACGGTATATTTAGTTATAGAAAATGCTATGTGATTTTTTCATTCTTATTACTAAATCTTGTAGTTATCTGATTTTAGAGAGCCTGCCTAAATAAGTCTTAATGTATAGAACAGGTGCTCAGTAAATATAAGAGATAAAGAATTACTCTAATATAAAATGTCTTGTTAATTAACAATACTAATTAATCCACATAAATCGAGAAACATAAATTAAGTATATTTGTAAGTAGATTTTAAATCTAATGAGAATGAACGAGCCTCCTAAGTACTTAAGTCTAAAGAGAATCGAGGTTTCGATAAACTTAAAATTGTAACAAAATTATAAGAAACATAATCGTACAGAGGTATTTACATAATTAATTAACTATATTATTTACATCTTATGATAACATTAAATGCGGGTTCTATCCTTCATGATGTTTAATTTTAACTTACCTACGTAAAGAGTAAAAAGCATAGCTATACTAAAATGATGACTGTAGTTAAAATTGTAAAATACGTTTTGATTCGATAAAATTAATATAATAATAAACGAAATACAAAAATCAACGGAATAAAAATGTGTTTAAATATAAAAAATGAGAAAAAGGTTTAAATTTCAGTTATTTCTAATACCTAGTCTAACCTAAACTTATGTTATATTATTTACATATAAATCTTATGCAGCAGTTACCCTCACTAGACGAGTATGTAACTTAAAAGGCACATTTGTACCTAAGAAAGCAGCTGTTGCTTCAAAATCGTATTTCTATTACTTTAAAACGGATTTAAATATGGATAAATTCACGCAATAAAACATTTATTGATTTTAAAAATGTGCAAGAGTTGTAAACAAAATGTTCTCTTTAATATTAAAAAACGTACAACACCTATCAATAATTACGCACTTACAATAATTATAATTCGTCTTTTGGCAGTTTAAAATACTGGTCGCGCTCACAAATACACAAGCATCCATTAACAAATATTATTCTTGGCCACACTACATTCGCAAATAGTTAATTTTACTGTAACATTACTTTTAAGTTAATTCACATCAGTCGTGAAAAAAGGCGGGAATTTAGTCGGTAAAGCGCGTGAAATTTGGGTTCGAGCAATAACATTCTTGTGGAATGTAGGGCGGCCTATACATCGAAATCCACATCCAAACCAATATTGACGAATTCAAACCATTTCATTCGATACATTTCTCTTATACGGCGGAATTCTTTCCTATAATGGGCCCGCCGCTGGTAGCGTAAACCCGACGACCGTCAAATTCAACTGATGAATTCCTCTTGATAGCATCATCCACGTCCTTCAATGGTTCCTTTTCATCCCTGAGAAAAACAAGTTTACTATTCATTTATTTCCCAAATAAAAAAGCCTATTTACAAATTGCGTAGCTCATTCACCATCTTCTAAATAACTTCTAAAGTAGTTATAAGCACATATTTACACTAATATCTACAAAAGGAAACAAAATTATCATCGTTTTATATAAATTGCTTTTAACGGATTTATTTGAAAGCATAGGGTACATTAATTGTAAAGTAATATTCAAAAGGTAATTAGTAATTCAAAAACAAATGCATAAAAAATAATCTGTTAAAAACATAAATATTTAAACTCCAAGTGAGTCTATTCAAATATTAAATACCAAACTCATTACAAATACATTAGCTGAAAATAATAATTTACACAGAACGAAGCTTAACTAAATTATGCACAACTATGAACTATGGCTAAATAAAATAAAAATGGCAGTGCAAGTTATATACATATTGGCTGATATCTTACACTGGCGTTGTCGGGATATAGCTACAAGTGACCCGAATATAGCAGCGTGGAAAATACAAATGTAGATTTATTATTTCATGTTAAATTAACTGGAATCTTAATACTTAAATATTGTACACAAACAAAAAATCGTTAGATGTTAAATTAATGAACAAAAGGAAAAATATGAATGAAATCGGGTTGAACATTGGAATAAATAAAAAATATTGTCGTAAGAGATGTTCCAGGCATTTTTGCTTTATGTGCACGAGAGAATTCTACCCGAACAACCTTCTTCAAATATATACACTAATTAAATAATTATCAAACGAACTCATTAATCCAATTATAGCTTTCCACGACTAATAACTACTCGGTAAGGCAAATGCTAAGCGAACGCGTTGTCTATATACAAAGTGACAGACCCTCGAAATTACAGGCGGTGATTCTAGGGCAAAAACTAATTCTCTTCTTTAATAACATGAAAATAAAATAAGACATAAATTTTAGCACCTAATACCAAAAAAAGTTGGTATTCAAATTATATCCAGTAACACAATCCAGTTGTTTCAATATTATAGTATTTTTCTATCTTTCAGAAAGATTTCCAAAGTCATCTGTTGCTGTACCTATCTGTTTTAATAACTAAAGATTATTTACATTACTTTGCACAATAAGTATTATAAGACATTATATTACACTACACACTATCACCATAAGCACCAACCAAACTAGATTAACAGAAGATATAAAGCCACCCTTTGTAGCTTTAGATCTCAACCATGTAACAAACTTTCTTCCTATTTATGTACAACTAGCGGTCCGCCCCGGCTTCGCCCGTGGTACATATTTCGCAATAAAAAGTAGCCTATGTTCTTTCTCAGGGTCTAAAGATTGTCTGTGCCAAATTTCATCAAAATCGGTCCAGTAGTTTATGCGTGAAAACCATACATACATAATTACAAACCTTTCCTCTTTATAATATTAGTACCTATAGATAAAGAGCATTCAATATCAGCTTAAACACCCCAATCGCCCAGAATGTTGTTTCTTTGTATGTATTCAATCAATAACAGCTTAAAACGGTAAAAACGCCCAGAATCACCGCCAAAAGGTCTAGCATCGCACACAAGCATGCGTTCTTACGTCGGCGTCGGCACGAGCTTGACGGGCGGCGGCAGCGGCGCGGGGGACGGCGCGCGCGGCTTCGTGCTGCAATAAGGGAGCGGGAAGCGCCAACCGTACAGACTAGCGGGCAGAAACATCTCTCATCGACTAACGTTTGTGGGTCATGAATAGACAGGAATTGGTCATAGTTTTGTGGCTGATTAGGAAGAGATAGGAATTGGTCAAAGGTTACAGCTTGACGGTTTGGTCACATGGAATTGTGTAAAGCACGGTTTGGTCACAGGTTTTAGTACGAGGGTTTGGTGACATGGTATTACGTTAAATCTGTTATGAATCAATTTTGTGGAACTCATGTTAATGGAACGTTTGTGGAATGGTAAGGAGAAGGACGATAAAAGAAGGGAACAGGTGAATGATAAAAGAACAGGTGATAGGCATAGTGCCTAGTGGCTTTTGGTTACATGGAATTATGTAAAAATGTTTTATCAGTTGAATTGTGTGTATTGCTTTATGCTTATTATTGGATCATACGAAAAAAGGAAGGAAAATGTGACAAACTTAATTCAAAGTACAAAACTTATAATTTTGAATATTTAATGAAGTGAACACGAAAAGAGAAGGGGAAGGGAACAAATAATGCATATTATCTAGAAACTAAACGTACAAAAGTTTAGTCACAAGTTTTTTTGTTAAAAGTTATACATATAGTTGTCAATGAATAAGTAATTAATATTTTTATCAAATGCGGTAAAAACACAGAAGAAAAAGTGTTAATGATAATAATGAAGTATATTACGAATTACGACGATGAATATATTATAACGAAATAAGAAAATAAATATTATTGAATTTAAAATAGCATAATTGAGCTTCTATGTTATCCAAAGTGTTTGAGACAGCATGATATGTCAATGCACTTAACGTTAAGTAACGTTTTCAATGTGGTAAATAAATAAATAGGTGTCTCTTTGATAGCGCTTCTTATGCAAATCGCGGGCAAATAAAAGAATTGCCATATATTCAAAAACATATGCGTAGGGAACAAAAGAAAATAAACTTAAACGTAATCGCAATTTCGATGACGGCGTAGAAGAAAATATGAAAGAAATTACCTTCCCAGTTTGGCCTCGTCGTCCTTATGAGTCTTAACTCGCTTGCCACAAATGGTAGCAATGACACCTTGACGTCTAAAGCAGAATAGAAGGAGGTCCACAATGAGCAAGCACAGAAGAACGCCGGCCAACGCAATTCCTATAATTGATCCACTGGACAGCAGTTGAGGTGGAGCAAATCCAGACCTTTCCACACCTAAGAAAATAAAAACCATTAGATTCAATACAGCAAGAATAAAATTACAGAGACAGTAAAGTCTACATCAATCGATTACGATTCAAAACAAATAAATATGTTTAATCACTGAGACTTTACTGCTCTTCGGATGGTTAGTTTTATGCATCACATCAAAGCGGCTGACAATGTTAAGTGATATGAAAATGATTGTAATAAATGCATTAGAAGAATTAATAAGAAAATACGAAAACATTTATTACAATCCAGCAAATTGAACAGAGAGTGCTTTCAGAAAGACAACGTGCACCCAATCACCGAATTATTTTTAAGACATCAGACAAATACTTCGAGAATAACAAATTTTGATAGGGAAAGCTCTCCGTTAGAATGAAATGGGGTTTGAATAAACATGAAATGGCACATGATAACAGCGGAAGATTATGATGCATAAAATAGTCCTAAAAACAGTGAAAAGAAAAGTTGTCAAGATGCAAACATTCCAAAATTGAATTAACGCAAAATAAATGTTCAAACCCCATGACAAAGTTTGTCGATACTATAAATAAGCGAATAGTCATCTATTTGAATAAAATAAACATAAATATTGTTTTAATAATATTACCATCACCACATTTAACATACGTTTCTTAAATAATTCTACATAAATACTTAAAGGTACTAAGGGTAACATTCGTTGTTTGAAGAAATCTTTAAATTCGATACAAATCAAACAACAAATGTTTTAAATAAACGTATAGGTTATACAATAATTTCTAAGGGCTGAAAGTACCTAAAAGGTTTAAATTTTGACACCTGAATCTATTTTACTTAAATCCTGACACCACTCATGCTAAAACGACATAAATAAATAATGGTCAGTACTAACAAGATATACATACTAAAATAAATTCTAAATTAACACAATCTAGTCGACTAATATCTAAACATTAGAATCTAACCAAATAAGTAACTATGACTATAATTGAAAAGATGTTGAAGATGTAAAATATACCTTAAATGCTGATTAGGAAGGTACTTATTCAAACCATGCTTGTGACGGTTGTACTCATAGACTTAGGAAAGTGAATTAGCATGTAGAGGGTCATGCAATATATAATATGTATGTAATTAGTACATTCCAAAAGAAATTTGATAGCAGATATTAACTATTACATAAGGATATAAAATATTATATTTACCCATATATCAGTCAGGGCCACAAACACTCTTTTCAAACGGTCAACATTCAAAGGGGTTATTTTTATCTGGAGCATCTTGACAGCTTTTTGCTGTTATTTGATATGTTCAATAACATTTTTCGTTTTAACATTTGTATCAAAAAGGGGATATAGAAATAAAAAATAATGAAGCAGAACGATACTGTTTGAAGAATTATCAATGATAGTGTTCATCTCAGCTTCATTATTTTTCATTTAAATGAAATTATTAATAATATTTGTTGATTTTCGAAACATTTATTCTCTTCACATTGGTCATTTCCTGTCTTTATTGTATCATAATTCATCGAGTTCTGCAAAGCATTCCAACCTATCTAATAACTTATCTATACGTCGATAGATTACACCGTAACATCATTGTTTCCACATACAATAATTTCAGATGGACGATTTTGTATTTTATTTCTATATTATTTTATCTAAGTCTTAATAAAAGGAATACAATAGTCATCAAAAATTCGTACACAACGACTTAGCCTACTGTTATGTTCTAAGTAGGTTTTTTATCAAACGAAAATACTGATACGTTTCGGCAGTGTTTCTCATATTTTATTCCCTAATTTACTAACTACTTAAGTCCTACCCAAATTTAGAATTCATCATGAAAATTTAATAGATGTGTAACCAAAAAAATTACATTTTCAAAGTAGAAATTTACAGCATACATTCTTAATAAAACATATTATAATAACGTATCATTTTCAATGACATTTCGTTCAAAACATTTAATGATATCTATAGCTATTATACAGTTAGTAAATTGATTTATCACAATAATCTAAACAACAGTCGTCTTTGGACTTAATCAAATTTTATATTTTTATCTATTTTTTTAAATCCCGAAATTGAGATTTAGTACTAATATTGCAAAAAGAGTGTCCATTACTTTGTGAGCCCCTTGGAAATTGCCTGGACTTCCATTGGGGTTACCTAAAAAATATTAATTATTATAAATACATTTAGCACAGCGCGAAGCTAATGATTCATAGAATATCTACATAGAAAATGAAAATAATTATTAACCGTAAAATATATAAATGAAACTTACCATTACAAAAACTACACGAAAATAAAATAATCGCTTCATTGAAAGTAAATCTGACGCCGATGAGATGACAATGTTGAAATGAAACGCGTTAGATAAAACCCATGCACAAAATAACATACATTTTAAATCAACTTAAGCGTTTCTGGATAGCGAAAACAATAACAGAAATCGTTTTAAAATACAAAAAAAAAAAACACGTTTTCACGTCACAATTCTACCGATACAATGTGATTACAATTTCCAGTCGTTAATCTACGGCAAGAATCTGTCAGTTAAATAGTACATATTACATAACATAAAAGAATCGGAGGTACAAACAAAACACAAGTCGAAAACAAAAAGAACTTAATACAACATTGTACTCATAAAGAAACATAGCCAGTGTTGTCTATCTACAGATGCAAGCGAGAATCACAAAACGATAACAAAGAGTAGGGCTAGAACAGGGCACGTGATGGTCGTCGTTGAAGTTGGAGTGGAGTTCGGTTCGGGTGCGGTATAGACATCGTAGAACCCGGCTCGGTGCGGTATTTCGTTATGTTGGTACTCACCGAGGGCGGTTTGCACGTAGAGCTGTGCTGGGAGGGAATAGCCGAGGATATTGTGCGCGCGCACGTGCATGCGGTATCGTGTGTCCGGGTGGAGACCACGCACTTCATAGTTAATCGCTTCGTAAGATTTTAACTCTTCAGTGATACAGTCGGATTCGCCTGATACCCGCCATTCTCCGCTCACTTTTAGCACCTGAAAGTGTTGTGTTTGTTTAACAAAACGTCCTCTCAACCACCGAAAGGCCAGATCCGACCGCGACACAATAGATTTTCTATTGTGTCTGTGATTCCGGGGCCTGATGGATTAAATTGTATTGACACTTTTAGTAATGTCCTCTAGGTTAACTTGGGCGCATCAGTCAAGAGACCGGTAAACATACAGACACATTTGTAATATAGCCTTATTACAAATGTGTCTGTATGTTTGCCAGTTTGACAAAATCTATATAGAACTTTGATTATTGATCTATAATCTATACCTTGAAATATCATAACCTTATTTTAATGCAAAACCGCACTCTGAAGTATTTTTATGATAAAGTATTTGTAAACTAATTTAAGGAAATAAGCTTGTCAAAAATAATCTTCATCATCAGTTTGAAACCAACTTCAGAGAGAAAGCAGGACAAAAAAGATCAAAACTATGTTCGAATTATAATAACTTTAAAACTATTTGCTTTGCGGAGATTGTAATGAACATCCGTTTAGAACGATGGTAGTGATTTAATTGGAAATGAAATTAAAATTATGTTTGTGTTATGTTGTACATAAATTCTTAATTGATATTAATAGTTTCCTTTGCCTTTTTAATACAACTATATCATAAATGTAAAATACTACTGACTAACTATAAACCTGAAAAATAAACACTTAAAAATAAAATTAAACTATCAACTTACTGGGCAATAGCTAATCTCATACATATCGATGGGTTCACCATTATGGGCAGGAACTTTCCATTGCAATTCGTATTTATCTGCATATTTTCCATGAATAAGTGATTCAGAACTAATCGATTCCCTCCATTTAGGCTGTTCTGGTGGTGACCTAAGACAAACAATTGTTTGTACCGAAATTTCAACAAATACAATAAATAAAAGACATTTTACTATAAATATAAGACATGTTATAGATAGAAAACACACCTGATTAAGCATTTCATATAATGTAAAGTAATAGGTAATGACTAATGAGGCGTTAAGTTATCAAAGGAAACATTACTGAAAGATTCACAAATATAGTTGCGATATCATGATTTACTGAATAAGCAAAGATTGCCAATTAATATATTCTACTGTATACAGTTATAATATATTGACATAATATTTTGACGTTGTGGAAACGGAAAGAATCTTATATTGATTAATCTTTGAAATAATCTTCCTCCCACAACGGTCTCGAGAGAAAAAGCAAGATTTAACAATAAATATCCAACTTATTAACAATGTTATCATTTAGTTTCGAGAAAATATTTTTGTTCTTCTTTTTCTTTAATGTCAGTAGGAGAAAAAAACTAATACTACCTATATTATTATTTCAGTTTCTAAATAAACTTTCTCCCACAATACTTTTGTAGAAAATGTTACAGAAAAAGTTCCCAAGAATACTAAGACTTCGACTTAACAATTTTAATACGAATAACGATTCCCTGTATTTAAGAAATTTAATCTAATCAGACTTACCGACGAGGCATAATAACGGTGATAGGAGAACCCCAGCTACCAACACCGACTTGGTTGACGGCTGCGAATCTAAAGTCGTACGTGAACATTGGCCTCAAATTCTCAATAATATACGGAGAATTGACGGACCAAGTTCTGTTCATAGCGAGATTCCAGTCGAAGTTGCCGTTTTCCTTGTATTGAGTGGTGTAGGCCAAGATTGGTGGGCCCATGTCCTCAGCGGGACCAACTATGCTGAATGATACTGATGTGGCTGTTATTGTTTCTTGTTTGGCCTAAAATTTATGTGACAATTAGAATTGTGAAATATATTTTGGTCATGTTATCCAATAAATCTATACTAATATTATAAAGTGGAAGAGTTTGTTTTTTTGAACGCGCTAATCTCAAGAACCTACTGGTCTAATTTGAAAAATTCTTTCGGTGTTGGATAGCCCATTTATCGAGGAAGGCTATATACCATCACGTTAAGACCAACAGAAGCGGAGCCACGCGGGTGAAACCGCGGAGCGCAGCTAGTTGCTTATAAACTATATATGGAAGAACAACTATCATGGTCCTAGGCTACTCTTTTTCCAGGGTTACTTGACACATTAACTTCCAATCAATAATGAAAAATTGTTAAAATTTAAGAAATGGTATACACGATCTGTTAAGAGGTTACTATATATACTTATTACTTATTTACTTAAATTACTTTTGTATAATCGTTGGTTCGCAAAGAACCAAATATAGTCCTTTATTTTCTACTTGAAAATACATCTCATCATGATCTCCAAAAGAAAAAAGACAGAAAAAAAAGACGGGTTGCACTCCGGGAGTGCCGGCAGAAGTGAAAACTTGATTATTAACGTTGAGCATGTTTGATATTTTGGAATGGTATCCGTCTTACGCTTTTTCGATCAGGTCACGTGTCCTGACTCCTGACGCGAGTTTAAGATTTTATACCCCTTTTACAGAAAAAGTGTTCAACGCCGCTAAAGAAGTTTTCACTTCAAAAAATAAGCTAATTACTATTCAAAACATACCTGCACAACAGGTCCAGGCGGGAAAGCCTCTCGCAACTGAATGATATGTTCCGCTTCGCCCATAGAGTTAGTGGCAATACATTTGTAGACCCCGTACAGGGACCTGTCTGTTGGCGTCACTGTGACATAACTGATGGGTCCTGAGCCGTAGATCCTGACTTGTGGGGACTCGACTAAGTCAATGTCGTGGAATCTAAAGTGTTTATGATATAAAATTAGATGTGTACTCCAAAAGTGATAATGCGCATAGAAATATCCGTCACAGTTCGGTAACTGTCATATTCCCGGAGCGTCCGAAGACGATATGTATGTAGAGTGGTTAAATGCATTTTCTTCATGCATAATTTAGTAAAATTTGTTTAGTCAAATGAAATACATTTTGTAAATACGATAATTAGCAAAGGTTTGCATGCGCATTATTAATTTTGGAGTACTGTATTTTTAATGATATGAATATAATACAGTAAAATTAATTTACGATCTGAATTATGACATAAGGTAATTTCGATGCATTTCGAAAATCAATCTGTATTTTTTTCAAATTTTAGGTAAAACGTGATTAACAATACGTCGAGGAGATGGTCCATGTGAAACCAAATTGATTATTAAATAAAATGTTAATCTAGTCGTAAACTTCTCACAAGAAATTACAAAACTCTTCACATACTCATCAAACATTCGTATGTTTGATGAGTATGTGAAGAGTTTACCGACATCGTTGTCGGTAACCACAAAATAAACCTCAGAAACTTACCTCCATTTAATGGTTGCATTAGGAATACTCTCAGCAATACAACTGATATTGACAGGTTGCGAGTTCCAGCTCCAAATAGGCACGTTCGTCATGTGCGCAAAAGTTGGTTTGAATTGTACTGTTAAATGACCATTCTTTCTTGCTTCTCCACCTTTGGGAATTAATAGATTTTTAGAATGATATAGATTTGCAGTCATGACATACAGGTTTATTAAAAAATTTACATATTAATATGATATTTTTTTGGTATTTATAAAAGTGGTAATAATGCAAACTATTAAAATAAACACTGTCTAAAAATGCAAATATTTTCAAATTCGCCTGTGCAGCACAATTATGCAACAAGCTACATATCTCCGTAAATAAATATATGAGATATGGTAAAAGCTTTTATGTTTTACCTTCGTTTTCAGCAACACATTCATATAATCCATCGTCGGTTCTATTCAAATTGGCAATAGTTATAACCGCACTCGATTGCATTTGATCACCAGTTTGACGATCGCTCGTTTCAATAGTAATTCTGAAAAAAAATTTCATTTTAACATAATATAATTTACTCCCAAAACCTTTAATGAATTGTATCCAAAAATAATCTATCAGGTATCTCAAGTGTGAAGTTCTCAAGTGAGAAGAATATACGAATATCACGGAATAAGTTTCAAGAAAATTCTTCCAAAAGTAGGGACAAAATATAATCATATTAAATATCATCATTTTCTATTGATTTTTATTTCCAATCAAACAAATGACACATTTAAAAATATACAATAACCACGAAACATTTTGCAGAAGACCCTTACCTTCCATCATCATTCGGGCCATTCAAGAACCGTTCCGAATTGCTCAGTTTCCTGAAACTGATTCTAGGCGCTGGTCTACCAGTGGCCTTACACTCCAGTCTTCCTTCAGTTTTCTCAGCAGCCGTTATATTATAAAGCTCGAATATTCTAGGCGGCACTAGAACTTCCACTTCAATTTCAGTCTCATTATGACCAGCTTGGTTGACGGCACTGCAAATATATTTCCCGTAGTCGCCCGCCTCCACTCGATCAAATGTAAGTAGACCATTAATTTCGTTGACGCTGAAACGTGATGCTGTTCCCAAATTCTGCAAAATATGTTCTCATTATTCTCCTATGCATGGCACTAAGTTCTAATTTTGTCAGTTCAGACAATGCAAAAGCGGCATCTCGAGATGTAAATTGAAGAATTCATTTAGGATCAAGATGATAAATAATAAAGATTCTTTTACAGGTTTTAAACATGATTTGTTCTGTTTAATAATTTACAAGTAAAGTGATACGGTGAAATCTATCGAGTTTATCTTCTTCTAAAAACTTATCCTAACTAATGAAACGTTTTATGCATTATTCTTAATAATATAAGTTATTAAATAATATATTCAGTCATAGAAATACATTTAAATTTTCAAATAAATGTGCCTCGTAACATCTCGAACAAGTTTCAGAATAAATTTATTTCGATATATTATCATACCTCGCGAGTAGACGCCTTAATCCAAGAATAGGTTGGTGGTGGTTTGCCTCTTGCTTTACAGGTAATGGCTGCTGAAGTGCCTTCCTTGATCGTAACCTTTGTTTCCCTTTCCTCCATTTCTGGCGCTGTATATACCTGTTAAATATATTCATTTCATATTTGGTCCTTCGAGTACATTTTTTTTAATATTATACCAAAGTTCCGTGTTTTGAATTCTGATATTTGCGTTGCATAGAGCGTTAAATAAAATTTCGACAAATATTAAATTATTCTCGAATTGTGAATCCAATTTTGAAGATAATTTAGTTTGAATTTGAATACATTGATTATTATTCAGTTAGTTGCAATAATACCTATAATTAAAATATTAAATTTCTTACCTCTAGTTTTATATTCCTTTCAGCCAGTTCTCCGGTTTGTATGACAACCGCTCTGCAGGTGTACGTGCCATCATCACTTTCCTCTACATTCTTTATCATCAAGCCATTCGCATGAATTACGTATCTGTCACCAGTTAGAATCTAAAAAATTATTATTATTAGTAACGTAACGTAACGCAAATAAAAGCTTGATTTTATTTTAAATTGTGATAAAGGGAAGGGTTTTTCGTTTTTAATATTTAACACATTTATATGTTTAGGTATAATGGTAATGGTAAGGTATTTGAGGAAAAGAATTATTTAATTAGATTAATACAACAAGAAAGCCCTTCCTTGTTCGATCTATGTAAACCGTTTAAAAGATTAAACTTCCATGTACATCCGCAATAATCAGCAAAATTTATACTCTTATCCTTTTAATTTCACATTCTAAAGAGATCAATAATATCAACATGTTTACAATTGATAACGATATTTAGGAAACTAATATCTATGTATTTAATAATAGTGACAACTTAATGAACATCACAAAAATGTAACGATATAGAATATATCGGAACTAAAAATCCCGTATAATATATTCATGAGCGAAGGTAATAAATCTCCAAACAAAATCTTGACAAAGCCAATAAAAAGGTGCTTCAAACTGAAAGTATAGTATACTAGCGGTCCGCCCCGGCTTCGCCCGTGGTACATATTTACGTTTTCTCTACATAAAAACCATCCTCGTACTTCAAGAAATATAATAAAAAAAGAATTATCGAAATCGGTTCAGCCGTTCTCGAGTTATGCGCTTACCAACACATTTTGCGATTCATTTTTATATATAAGAAGATTATGTACATTGTGCATATACATATTATCTAAACAAATATGTTACGCTCATACATAATTGTTCATTCAAGCTTGTGTTTTAAAGGAAAGCTGGAAACACATACCGGAGTACCCTCTTTGAACCAGTCCACTGAAGGCGCCGGCTCAGCAGTTACTTCACACATTACTTTGAAATCTTTTCCTTTTGTCGCGTACTGGTTTTCATTAGCATTCGTCCATGTTATTGCCACTATAAACAGAATCTTAGCGTTATGTTTGCTTCTTCATAATGTTCCTTTTCATTTTTAGTAATTATTCAAATGATATACGTATAGTTTAATGCTTGTATATTTAATGTAATAAGAATCCAACAATTTATCAATATTTTATTATATTGGAAAGAAAGTTTAACAAATATTTGATAAACAAATAACGATAAAAGTCTCAAATCAAAAGAAACCTCAACAGAAAAATCAGCACTTTCAGAATACTCCATCACGCTTGCATAAAATCTCCATTAACTAAACCGTATAGTGCAATTTGTACATACCGAAAGTGTCGAGCACGACGCTAGCACTGAGAGGCACGTTGGTAAAGGTCGCTTCGCAAGTGTAATTGCCTGCCATCGCCGGAGTGATTGACGATATGTATAGCAGCTGCAGTTGTTTCGCGGGCATTGGCTCTGTGTAAATTTCGGGTCTCGTGCCGGGCCTGTGAATGTATTGTTACGTTTATTTGGAGCTTCCTGGATATGTGGATGGTTTATGATACTGTGTGTGGTAATATAATATTCAGAGTTGATGATTTGGTGAGGTAGACAGGTTTAAATGATAGAGACCTAGATAAGTTGAATCCGTCCAAAGATTAGTCCTTTGTTGTACAGAATGAACCTACTGTCAACAACATGAAGATAAAATTCCTAAAAACTGCTCTACAATTCCATAAAGCCATAGAGGATCGAACCCGTATGGAAAAAACAAAATTAAAAATGAGCAAGTTCAAAAATTATGCAACCTGTCTATGCAACTATTTATTAATGTTATGCCTAGATGATTAATATACCTAATGCATTCAATCTAAACGCAATCATAGGAAATATAGTCTCCAAATAAAAAACTGGCAATGTAATTCCAAATTATAACCACGTTTGTAACAAAACTTCCTTATTCCCTAACTCATAAAGCAGAGCAAAACTTACGCAGCCTCGTTTATAATCTGTCCCTTAGGGTCCCTCCACTGCGGCTGCGTGACGAGCGCCGGGTCGGAGGCGTCCGCCTGGCACGTCAGCACCACGGACTTGCCCACGGCCACCGTCTGCTGCTTCTGCATCGGGAATATCCTGAGGTTCTGTGCTGTGCATCCTGGAAGAGAGGTGGAGATTAGTTTATGGTACAACATTCATCTAATGATGAAGCGAATATGTGGCTCTTTATACTGCATTGTGGAAAATAATACCTTACAATTATTTAGTTGGAATTATTAAAAAGGAAAAAAAATTAACGGTTAAATAACCCCTTCCTACAGGTTTATACTGTTTATAACGGCCGACAAGCTATGATTGCATCTTCTTGCAAACGAAAAACAACAATATTATATTGTCAATATACTACGAAAAGGGTATTGTCATCATAAAATTTCACTTCCTAAAATACGGATAGAGTTAGTTGTAATTAAACAAGCAATTCAAAATGTTTACGTGGAATATTTATTCTTGTCCAAATTGAGGGTAGAACGGGCGAGGGCAGTGCTTGTGGGTCTCTTTAATTAAGTTACCGCAATTTATTCGAAAGCACGTGACATTGTTACTTGTAACTTCCATTCTTACAAAACTTGGGCAAAGTTTTGGGTCCCATATGTTATGAAAGGCGACTAATGTATGCCTACATTACTCGGAGTTTACTTGGTCGTGAGTTGTGGCTTTCCTATACGGGAAAAGTTGAACCTCTAGCTACAAACATTAGTCCGAATTATAAAAGAAACATTAATTCCGCTCAACCATTCCAATAAAAATGTCAAAGACAGCATTTTGCACAAACCATACTTATGAATTAAACGGTCTGTTTTCTTACAAAAACAATCACGTTCACTCGATCCAAAGGTATACAATATACGTATACCATCTGGTACAACACATAGATATAGGTATATTATCAATGGGGGAGGAACATGGAATTTTTTACTACTTTTTAAGCATGCAGACCACGTCGGACCCTCCCCTGCGCATCGGACGAAATACGTTACATTTTTATACGTTATATCCATCTTGAGTAAAAGCGGGTTTGTGAGATTTTGCAACGAACATGATACAAGGTATAAATTTGAGGAGTCAAGGTTTTATTGACTCTTAAATAATAAATTTTGTTTGGGTTGCATCTTTGAACGCAAGTCTATAAATACAAGGGAATTTTTGGATGAGAATAATGATTAATTAAGTAAAATGGCATCCCCATGTTCTTCTCGTTTATATTGTAATATTTCTACATTCGTTACAGTTCCAGAGTACAGGAAAATAATTAAATATCTATTGAAAGTTGTATAATAAGCTATAATGGTGCATTTCATTATGAGTACGATTAAGCACACGAACTCACAAGCTCTGTCGCAATAATCACATTCTCAATCCCAATTCGTGCCTTAAAAAAGGAATAAAACAAAAACAGAACTTATTCCGAATTCAATTCAAAGTTCCTCAAATTACATCAACATAGAGGGATTGTGGACAAATTCTCCAGTGAGGGGCCGAGCGGTGGATTAAAGGGTTTGCGGCATCGCTTCATAACTAGTCATTGTATCCCGCGTGGTTTTGTATTACCAATTACGTTCATTCAGAGTAACAAGGCGCGAGGATTTGGGTATAAATTCATTAACTCTAATGAGGGACATTAAATGCGGTATTGTTTTTTATGTTTTGTTTTTTGTAAATAATACATACAGAAACATTTAAATAGACCTTTTTGAAAAGCAACGAGTATTATACTTTAAAAATAATATCAAAATTCAAAACGTAGTCGACTTTCGCATAGTGAGTACAACTAGGAGCAAGTTTTTTCTTTATATTTAAGGGAAACAGAAATAATTATAGTGCGAACACTATGAAAAGTTCCATAGAAATCAGACATTTCATCTTCATCTCAATACCTTGCTTTCAATACGATATTTAATCGAAAACCCATCAATGGATACCACAAGGTTCGATTTATCTATAGCGCGTACATTTTGCTTCCAACCGTTTTCAAGTCACCTCTGACTTCACAATGGGCCAATCGTATGTGAAGTGAAACGGAGTGTAACAGTTTCAGGTCTACTGAAGACGTCCCGAGGTCCCATTGGAAATCAGGACCGGCGTGGGTCTATACAGCACCCCGTTTGCGTGTTTTGTAATTTAAACATTATATACTGGACGATATTCGTATATGATTTTCTATAAGGTTGTTTGCTATTGGGAAATCCTGGAGTTTATATTACAGAATAAATAGAGAATTGGATGAAAGCAAAATACTCAGGTGAAGTAAATACATAATATTGAATTCAATAACAATTCGAACGTTTGCCTGTCTATTTTCTACGTCAGGCAGTTACACTGCCTAAGTCCCTTATGCATCTACTGATGCATAAGGGACTTAGGAATATAATATAGGCAAAATCGAACATAGAATATATTATTAAAATTTATAATAAAATTTCCAGTCTATACTCGTAGTATAAGAATCTGATCAACGTATTATATTATGTATTCCAGAGTACTGGATGTAATATATAGTACGTGGTAACTTTGCAAGAATGCATTTGATCCCAAAAATTGCAGAAGAATTGAAACATTAAATTTTATTTTATTGTTATTTTCTTGGGGATGTCAAATTTATGCAAGGGGTGAAGATTGTGTTTACGCAAAATGTACTATCAAGTTTGATATACATACGAATCAACATACATAATAATACTAAAAATATTCATTTAATGAATTTATTACAATTTAAATATGAAACATGAAAGATAACAAATACATGCTTGCTTTTCATTCATAATATAAACACGGATAGTCTTCATTGCATTTATTACGCTGAAATTATTTCAAACCTCGTAGTTGGGAACAATTTTTTTAGGTTTTAAATAAATCCACTAAGAATGCAGCAGCAATATTAACAGAATCGTACACTTAGTTGGAAAGACTCGAAACACAAAGTGCCTTTAGATATGATAATGAGAAGTGTTTTGTTCCACGTCGGAGCACGTTTGTAAAACAATATACACTGAGAATAGACTTTGATTAATCGCTTTGGCATTATTTCCCAATTAAGAGCACCTTCCCCTCGCGATTCAAGACGCCGCCTGAGGGAACTGTGAGAAACAACCCCCTTTATGAACGAAAGCTGCAAATCTGTAGTATTAACGCTTAGACGTGGATTAGAGCACAAAGGTAGAACATAATCCACAATCTGACGAAAATGAATATGTTCGTGTCTCTGTAAGCCAGCTTTGTGAATTTGTACAACACGCGCTTAGCGCAGACGTTCAGATGTTTGCGACATGCTTAAGTTGAAATTAGTTACAAAATTGTCTGTTAGATACATGGCACCTTAAATAAACAAAAGGTTTCTATTGTGATATATTATTAAAATTTAACAAAAAACAAATACGACATAAAATTTCATGTAAATCAATCAGGAGGCCTACAAATATAAATTTCCGTATCAACATTTTAATGATCTTTACTAACTAAACTTTTTTTCGAATAGTAGGTACCAAATTGGCAATCAGTTTAACCATAACCTTTAATGGCGATGCATTTATAAATTGTTTCAATGAGTCATACAATACTATATCAGAGTTTGATACTGGCAAATAAATTATCAATGCTTTTGCTCTCCGAGGACATTTTGTAATTGAATCGATGCGGTTTCCTTTGTTAAGGTCAGGTGGTTATATTTCCGATACGCTTGCAATATAAGCGCTACCTCAAATGTTTTCCAATAAATTATAACATTATCCATTGTTTTATAGTTAGAAAGTATGAACATATTTTTATAATTTTAATAGGTTTGAAAAACTTTAACAAGATTATAAACTCTTTAAACTATTTTCAAGTTTTAATGCAATCATTTAAACAAAATTTTGAAGAGGTCATTATAAAATGTAAAAAACATGCATTAGATGATGATTTTTAAAACATATAAAAGTACAATGAAATTGGTTTTAAATTAGGTAATACGATTTATAACAAAACTGTCGTAGCACAAAGTGTTACAAAAGCTCTAATTGGAGAAATACATTTATAACTAGCATCCCCAGCCAATCGAGTTCAATTTGCAATCACATATGTATGCACTATGCCTATACACATACACGAGGATGACTCAAGCAAAATGAACAATAATTTACTTTCCGCCGGCCACATAAAACATACACAATCAGCCTCACCCCACTTGACACAAGATTCCATCCTGAAAAGGTCGTAATTGAGGGAAATGAGACAAATTGCGTTTGTGGATGCGAAGGGGCCGTGTGTGAACTGAATGTTTGAAGTTCAGGCCAAAGGACGCTTTCAGCTATGAATTAATAAGAAATGATACAACGAGCTATGCTTCAAAAGGATGTTTGTAAGTTATTGAATTCATTTCGGTTTACCTACACGTGACCCAACATTCATAATGAAATTACTGTTTGGTGACCATTGTTTGCAATTTTCTATATCTACATGTAAATGAAAATACATCTGAACTATTATTAATATAGTCGCATCAAATGTTACTCCTATGTTTTTGTCGAAAAGCTGTAACCGTAAATCGAATTATTTAATATTGATGACCAACTACTAATCATTTATAAGTGCAACATTTATTTTGGCACAAACCTAATGAGAAAATAATTCACAACCACACTTGTGATACATAATTTAAAACATGCACGAGGTACAATTGCACTAATCCGACAATATAACAGATGTTTGTGCTAAATTCACCATAAAGGAACAATTACGGGCAATGAAAACCATTTCAGTACTGCGATAAATTTTCTTTTTACGCTAACTACGCGTCCGAACCTCCCCTATACCTTCATTATCAGTTTAGCAGAAGGACCCTCCATAAAGAAAACAAAAAAGACCGGTCTTAAAATTCAGCTGAGTACAGGGGCGTAACGAAGAACACTTAAAACAATAGCAAAATACGTGGGGGCAGGGCTCCGCCGCACTTCACTAGAGCACTCTTTATATGTGCTGAATTGAGGAGATTTTCCATAAAATTATGCTCTGCCGTTTGTAAAATTCTGACCTTAATGCGTTGCAATATTGAATCGTAATTAACTTAAAGTTTTATGTGTCACGACGGCATGCATAATTTTATTACCTTCGTATAGGTACCGATCTTTTTTGTGATAAAAAGGATACATAATTGCTTCCCTCATAAGTAAAGGAAGGACTTCCTTTACTTTTGAATATAATGTGCTTGAGCATTATGCAGCATTTGTATACTACATACGATGTTTATTCAAATGATATATTGACCAGAACTCGAGGATAATATTCAAATTTCGCAGCCCCAAACTGGAAAATTTCCAATTTCTTAAATGCCTTTGCCTAATCAGCGCATCGTAAATTAGTTTTGTTTACCAATATTCCCCTTTAAAATTGGAGAATAGCTGGTAAATTGATCCAATTTCACCCCTGTCTCCCGCCGTCCATTAATTACAGCGTGATGCCTCTAAGCCTACGACTTGCTTTATAGCCCACAAACAAACCGACATCATTGCACCCCGCATCTGTAAATTACAATTCCCGAACTAATTCACGCTCTCTGTTATGTTGTGAAAATGTTAAAACGCATACGTTATCGCGTGGTAATGGAGTTAATTAAGAAATTTTTAACGTGCTGAAAATATTTTTACTGAGGTACAAAACAGGTACGTATTCTGACAGGATTAAAAAGATAATACGAATTTATTAACTCGCAAAAAATAAGCCTAATAAAACATTGGAGTGTACTTCGACGCTAATGACGCTATTGATGCACGCGTCACGGTTGTTACTAAACTACACATACACTACACTACATAATATAATGACGTCACAGAGGTAGCACACTCAAAGTAAGTTATTGCGTTTCGAAGGAGGGTGCAGTTCACCCATATTGCAAGTGCAATGTATGGAATGACACATTTGCCCCTTTTATAATGCAACAGGGTCGCCAAAAATCCACACTCATTAAATTTTCAATAATGTTCTTCTATAAGCGCTTTGAACTAACCAAATGATATAAAGCTACGATAAAGTGCAAGTCCAAAAAAATCATTAAAATCTAAACTATATAGAAAAACCAAGTTTTCAACAATATTTGTATTCGTTCAGCTGATGTCACTAACGAAATTTTGCCGGATACAAGCCCTCGAGATGAATCAACTGGTCAATCGCCGTCGAGGTCGGCTTATAAATTGTCACCTACGCACTTCACACTCTCCTGGACTCTGGAGTACATTGAGCTCGAGTGCGTTTCAATTATGCAAATATTGAGAATGCTTCAAATGTGAAGAAGTTGCAGCTTTTTGGGGAAGAATGAACAGAAATTTAGATAAATCTATTAAGTATGAAAGGTAGAGGACCTTTATTTTAATAAATAGTAGGTACTGGCTCGTTTCCTGAATTAGGACTATTTAAATATT
>CAJQZN010036011.1:0-10242 GCA_907164685.1 Colias eurytheme | reverse complement strand
CGCGCCCGCCGTCGCAACCGCGCTAGGCTCGCAGTGTGGACCTGCACTAGGGTTGCCAACCGTACTATAATATATAGTATTGTACTATATTTCGGGTCTGCGTACTATATACTGTTGAAAACATATATAGTAAGCAAAAATACTATATTTTCAACACCGACAAATGTTACAAACAAATCCTTCATTAAAAAAAATAAGAACGCGCCTTTTAATTGTTAAGATGGCTAAGTCATATTATAAGCTATTGCGCATATACCAGTGGCGAGAAGGAAGAAACAGAAGTACTGTATCATTAATAAAAAATGAGCTTTTGATTTATATCATATTAATTTAAAAATTGAATGTGACAAAGCTTGACACTTTTATTTTAAACAAAAAGCTGTTACACAGTGCAAGAAGTGCAAAAAAATATAGTATTTATAAAAATAAATATATATATTTGTCTATTTTTTTTTGTTTTTCCCATAAAATACTATATTTTTTTTAAATGTACTATATTTTTTACACCTTATTTTGGAAAATACTATATTTTGATGATGAAGTGTTGGCAACCCTAACCTGCACTAAAACTTACAAGTAGCGGCAGGTCAAAATATTATGTCAATGTCCCTACTCCCTTAAAATCTGACGTTTGATTTGCATTTTGGCATTTCGTAAAAGTTGTCAAACTTCAAAGTAAATTTGCAATCAAATAAAAACAAAGAGTAAATACCACATACATTGGATACTCTCATGTATTAAGATTTAAGATATTCCTGTCCTGGCTTATTTAGATAGATCTTGTAAAATGGTAAAATTCAGTGTGGTGCTATTTTTTCAATTGACTTTGCTTCATGCTAATTTAAGCTACGATCTTCCACAACTTACATCAGTGTAAGATTTTGTATTTGATTAAACCTATTATAATAAGTGTTGACTGAAATATATTTTAACAGAAATATTAATTTTCAAGGGAGTTTGCAGGACAAGGTTATTTATATCCTTACCCAGAGGTGTGTTTTGAGATATTAAAAGCATTCGCTGATTCTGCATCAAATTTCACGTTATGTTCAATCATAAATGCACGGCCTATTAGATTATGTGAAAACTGCGTAAAGCACTATGTCAAGTTTCATGATACATATAAAGAATTGTTAAATACCACAGTGAACGGAACTTCCTGTGGTTCAATTTTTATGTCCCAGGATAGATTGAATGTAATACAGCGACACCATGATGGTATGTTAGGCATTTGGGATAAAGGTAATTGTAATGGTAAGTGTAAAGTTTATCCATTCATAATATATAATATACCTAATATAATATAATGATTGAATTGATATGTAACATAGATAATCAGCTCAAACTGTGTTATTCAACTCATGCATATTTCAGATTGCTTCATATGGTCTAATGAAACTACAACACTTAAAAATAGTACAACAAAATTTTACAAAAAGTTCAATGACACAATGCAATGTATTGTTTCAAATATAAACACTGATGAAAAAATTGTATGCGAGAAATGCATGCAAAAATATGTTGAATTGGATGAGTTTTATAAAACATTAAGTAAAGATAAAATAGGAGTGGATAGTGTCTGCATGGATATTGTGGATTCTGTGAGTATGACTGTTTGGATATTGTATTTTATTTCCCTTATGTGATAATTGATATGTCCTTCTAGTAGAATTATAAGACACATTAATATCTACAGTTTTTTCAATATTATATATGGCTTCACAATGCCAACTGTTATTTGTTTTCAATCTATAACATTTATTTTCACTACAATTTCTAATGAACTTTAAATAGTATTTTTGTCTAATGATTTGAAATAAAGTTAATAATATTGCACACCTAAGAGAGGTTGTGCTCTATTTCAAAGTATTTTGATTCATTATTTATTATAGATGAATAGAACAAGATCTATTTGGAGCAAGACATTGAGTTGTTGCAATTTACGGAGGTCCCCTGAAGTTGTATTTCTGTGCTGCACTGGGATAATATCTTTCCTTCCCATTTTGTTCTATATAGCATTGAGATATTGTGCACCAATCAAAGATTTACCCAATGTTTTAAAGCGTAAGTATATTCCAAAATAAAATACCTATGTCAATATTATTTTGAGTAACAAAATAAAAGCACTAAAATGCTGTGGAATAAGTCACAAAATAAAACGCTGTTAAATTGTTTAAACATTTATTTGGCTAATTATTATTAGAACTTAATTACATACTAATTTGTTATTATGTAATTTATGGATCTTAAAGTATATTTTCTCTTCCAGAGTCCAGATTTAAGCAGTCTCTTATGAGGTCTATCGATAGCCGCAGAAGCAGCTGACAATTCAATATAAATTAAAATACCAAAGACAATTATTTTCATTAAGTATTTCATATAACTACTTCATAGAGATCATTAAATGGTTAGAGATAATTGTTAAGAATAAAGATATTCTATCGATTTCTGGCTTTCTTATTACTATTTTTCTTAACATTACTATTACTACTGCTATTTGATAATTTATGTTTTAATGCATTAGGTGTCAAGTCGCCTTTGCTCATAAGACTCATGCCACCATCTTTGTCTTTTGGTGTTCCAGGTCTGCTGTCCAAACCCATACTAGATAACATTTTGGAGTCCGCAGTGAAGGACTTTTGTAATAAACCACTTGTTACTATTTTAGGAGTAGGAGTTTTTGTTAATGACATACTTTTTTCAATGCTTCCATTGGTTTGCTGTTTTCCAGAAGGCTTTGACGCTAGACTTTCAGTAGAACCATGTATGGTTGTGTGATTCAAAGTTCCAATACTCAAGCCGGTGCTTATTTGGGTGTCTGACGAGTCTTCATTAGTTTGGGATTCAGTCTCACTATTTCGCTCATCTGGAAAAACATTTGGTTTAAATAATAGTACAAAGAAAAGAACAATTGGAATATTTATCATAAATATTTATAGTTCTACTCACTTTTCGTTTCAGCGGGATCAACCAATCCACTAACAGCCTGAAATAACAAATTCAACATGTTGTATATCAAAAGCATACATAATAAGCTTGTTATTTCTAATTCAAGTAATAAATAATACACAATATTATTCAGTGTAACTCACGGCCATAGAAGTTATAGAGGATTTTGAGAACAATCTTTCAGCTTCCTTAAATTTTCTGTTTCTTTTGTCTGCTTTAGAATTTGTGCTTTTATTAGTTGTAAGATATCTGTCCCACCCTCTAATTATATTGCCATAAAGTTGTGTGTCTTCTAGATATGAACCTTCGAAAGCATAAATTTGTCTTTCTAAATTAGCTAGTGTCTCCTAAAAAAGCGGCAAGTTTGAATTAATTTGTATTTAGACATAAAAAATACGTAAATTTTGTATTTGTTCAAAAAAGTGTACTAACAGCCACTTCTGCTTTTCTTTTTACTAGTTCTGCTAACTCTGCCCTTGTATCTGCGACAGATTGCGATGGTTTCGTCGCCATATTGAGGTTTTTAGATTTTACACTTTGGGTTTCACTAGCGGGGCTTTGTGGAGAGACAACCATTTTGCTGCTTTATCTAAACTTTTTAATTGAATAAACAACACAAATATCGAAATGGAATTATTATATATACAATAACTACGGATTAATGTTGAATAACAAACAAATAAACGCAGAACATGTGTAAGCTGCAAACGATAAAACTGTCAATAACATAAATGTCATTATTATAGCTGTCAAACCTAGTGCTGCCATCGGTAATTTATGCTAGCCTTATATTGCCATTCCCGTTGTATTTGGTATATTGTCTGTGGGTATTGTGCTCAAGGAATTATTAAATTTTATTGTAAGTAGATAGGCCCTAGAAGGGACCTAGTTAGCTATAACCCGAGCCTTGACCCGAGCAGATAGAGAATAGATCTGAAGATGGCGTCTGCTTGCACGCATTCTCGGTCACTCTCTATTGCTCTCTATACTCACACAGTGAAGACGTACACGTTGTACACCGGCCAATCCCTTCTAAAATGATAAAAACCTAAAAAAAATCGCAGTAGGATTTACCATTACCCATTAGAAAAGGAGGGGAATGCGATATAAATTAAAGGAAAAATAAATTACAGACAATCCGAGTTCGGGAAGTGGTAGGGGGGGAGCTTTTAAGGCTAAAAAATGGTTTCTCTTGATTTCCGACAAAACTACAAGTCCTATGGAAAAAAGTTCAATGGCATAGTTGTAGGTAATAAAAAGTTCTACAACTTTTGTATTGGCAATTTTTTCCGATGGTAATGACGTGCGCTCTATGTCAAGAGTCAACTGTCATTACTCATTTGTCAAAATACAATAACAAAAATGGAACATGAATGATGAAAGGTGTAAACAGGAGATACTGTAATTAGGAAAATAATAATTATTCATTAATCACAGCTATTTTTCTAATTTTAACAATAAGAAATATATAAAGTCTATTGGTATACATTTAAAAAAATAAGGGAAAACCTTATCTACCATAATCAAATTTGTGTATTATAAAAGCAAAGTTCAAGCTATCGTAAAGATAACTTGGTTAGTTGGTAACCTACCACTTGAGTTCAAAACAGTTAATTTTATAAGTGATATTAAAATATCGTCTCAATTTTCACACTTTTCAATATGTCTATTACATACATTCCACGCGTGACCCAGGTAAAGTAATACATATATATTTAAAATATGTATGTTGTGATAGTCAACATGCATTGCATTATGAACATTAAAATGCAATTTTTACCTTTATTTTTAGTTGGATTCCATACAACTCGATACGGAATTGGAAGAGCTATTCAAAAACATACTTCTTCAGGCTACAAAGTTTTTAGAGGTAACTATGTGTGAAGTTCCTGTATGATTTCAAAAAATATCATTATACAATATTCAATTAATAATAATATCAATTTATCTTTCAGCCTGGAATCCTCCAACCAATATATCCAGAGCTTGAACTTCTGATAAGAACATGGATTTTCAAATATTCTGTATGTAATAAAAAATGTACCTTTGGCCAAGAAATGTTGTCATTAAAATATAGAGCAGACAATTTTTCAAAAAGCAAACTGTATTGGTACTATGGCTACAAAATAGGTCTTAAATATTTAAAGGAGAGGGCATTGTACAGTTTTACTTCTAATACTAAAGTTCAAAATATGTTACATACACTGGAAACTTATCAAATAGTGGGTGATATATTGAATTTTCTTCGCTTCATCCAAAGTGGGAAGCATCCTGCCTTGATTGACTTCGTTCTGGGCTTAGAATTAACTGCAGATAAAGTTGTGAGAGAGAATTTAACTGATTTATCATGGACAAGAGAACTTCTGTGGCATAATTCTATTGTAAGTGATCATTTTTTAACATTTTTAAACATTATGTGAAATCTAATAATGCAAAATTAAGCAACTTTAAATACAGTATTAAAAGTACAGACATATTATTATTGTGGTTACGATTCCCACCCGGGGCAAATATTTGTGTGATGAACATAGATGTTTGCTCTGTGTCTGGGTATTAATTATCTATATATATAGATACTTATATTTTTTCATATAAGTATGTATTAAAAATTATATATGTATGTTTATCAGCCATCTGGATTCCATAACACAAGCGAAAGCTTAGTCAAGGATCAGATTATGCCGTATGTGAAAATTGTCCTGAAATATTGATTTATTTATTTTTATGTTTAAATTTTTTTTCATCTATTTTAGGAATTATTTGGAACAGTGCTTTCATTAGTCAACATGTTTGGGCTGAGGCAAAAATTGGCAAAGATATTGAAATACATGTGGTGGAGAAATTACGTCAGACCAGCATCTTCTTCAAAACAAGCAGTGATGACTGTGAATACAGTGTGTGCTTCTTGCTCGGAAAAACCTATCCTACCTCATGTTATGGGCTGCGCTCATATATTTTGTTACTACTGTTTACAGGTATGATTTTTTGAATAAAATGAGCATAAATTAAGGTTGAAGAGATAGAGTTAATTATTTGCAGTTTTGTACTAAATTAATAAATTAATATTATTGCATCAAAACCAGTATCATGGTGCCTAATTTTTTTTTCAATAACCAGTACGTTTTTGAGTACGTAGATACGTACGTACGTGATTTTGATTATCTAGAAAAAAAAGATAAGTAAAAGACAGCTTTCATAATGTTTCAGCCTAATTTACTTCTAGGTTGGCGAGCTCTAAAACCATAACCGAAAGTATATTGTTCTCATATTTGTATGGGAATTTGAGAAGTGCCCTGCGTAAAAGGAACAAATTTTTTATATGTTATAGAGTCATGCTCTCGATAACATGTGAATACTTTTTCGACAGTTTTAGTGCTCGCACTTCTGAAACGTCCCTATCTATGCCCATGATGTCACTGAACCTAGAATTTCAATTTTATGATTTATGAAATATAAGACGCAACTATTTTTTTATTACTAACTATTATTTTGTGACAAAATCACTTCTATTTTTACAGTTAATATATAATCCAATAATTTGCTTTATCAGTAGGTATTTTTTATTTTTTCAGGCCAATAAGATTGCTGACTCCGATTATGCGTGTCCAAAGTGCTATTATAATGGTAAAGAAATTACTAAGTTGGTTCTCAATTAATATTCATTATATTTTATGACAAATGTTTTTAATTAGTTCGTAAGTATTTTAATAAAATATACAAAGGGTGCTAGGCTGTGTTCATAAATAAAATATTGGCATTGTTACAATCAGTATTTTATTTAATTTATATACAATATTTATAAAATTAACAACCTAAATTATTTACATCTTCGTTATTCGAGTAAATCATTAAAAATACATGCTATAGGCATTTTCATTTCATTTTTAATTTAAATTATATTTACTTACAACTAAAAATATGATGCGGATTTCGTGCTAGACGTAAAAAATAGGACATAAAATTTATGGCACGAATAATGCAAGTAACAACCATCAGTTAGTTTTTAAAAGGTATTAAAAATTACGAGAAAAAATTTAACCAATATAAAATTTAAATAATAAAATTTAAATCCGATGACACAAAAATTTTAAAACATACATACATAGGTAGTAGGTAATTTTGTGACATGATTTCCTGGTCTCTTTAGATATTCACTAAAAAAAATTGAATTATTCTCGAATGTTCCAACTGTTACAGCCTTGTTACAGCGTTCGAAATTTAAACCTTAGCAATTTTTTTTATCTTAACCTATAGTCCTGACTCGGCTTCGCATTTGGTCGTATTTAGTATAGGAATTTTCAATGTTTCCTGTCTTTGCTATTGTGGACGTCAGCGTGGAAACCAGTTTCCCAATCGGCGACGTAGTTCACAGTACGCACGGAGCCGTCCGGTTCTACCAGTGAATATTGACCTGAATAAATCAAATTTTATCGATAAGATTCATGGTGATGCAATATGGAGTTAGTGGCGTATGTCAATTATTATTATTTTATGGAACGTGTTAGTTAAACTGTACCTACTATATTATGTATTGCGTACTATACCGCAATTAAAAGTATCTATATTTTTATTTTAATCTTATCACCTTTTAGCCGTCCGCCTTGGCTTGGCCTGTGGTACAAAATTAAATGTCAACTAGGTAACCGCCCGCGGCTTCGCCAGCGCAGTTAAAGAAAAACCCGCATAGTTCCCGTTCCCGTGGGATTTCCGGGATTGCCTCATTTACCCGGGATAAAAAGTAGCCTATGTCCTTTCTCGGGTATCAAAATATCTCATACCAAATTTCATGTAAATTGGTTCAGTAGTTTAGGCGTGATTGAGTAACTGACAGACAGACAGATGGATGGAGGAGTATGGATATGTGAAATAATTTTCGAATTCGTTCCAGTAGTTCCTGATATAAGCGCGTTAAAATTTAAAACAAACACACTCTTCACCTTGTAGTATTAGTAGTATTTATCGCGGTAAATAGTATTGAATAGATTAAAAAAAAACCACACTTTCCCAAAATAATATAGACCTTCCAATATAGCCTTATAGGTAACGGTTTTCCTACCTTAATATAATCCATTTTTTTCTTCATAAAATTACGGTGTTCGATGTATGTAGTTAGGTATAAATAATCTGTATGAAGGTATTTATTTTTTATTAAGCTATATATTTTTTATATTATAATGATTACCTTTGACGACATCTCCATCACGTTCTTCCTTTTGCTGTTTGATGTCACCCGTATGTGGGTCATTCACGCCGTACTCAAAGGCATAACGAGGGTGAGCATCCTAATAAAAAAAAAAATAGGTATATCAATCGAAGTTCATTGCTTAATCTATAGTGATCAAATAAGACGGCTCAATGCTTGGGATTGCGGATTTGCCTTTTGAAGGTTTCGTGCCAATTTCTTTTATCCTCCCTCGTAAAAGTTTCTTATTTGCCAATACATTTTGTAATGAAATGGACATGACGTCATTGTCATTTCTTCGCCTGCACAAGGTGTTTGCATATGAACTGTTTATGGCTCTGAGTTCTGACCGTACTTACAGCTATATAGGAATAAATTAAATACGAATGCCTCTAAAACAACGCACATCGGCCACAATATATCAGATAAATAATTTTTATTTATCAATTTATTAAAGGTTTATAACTACGAATACGCGATTAATGGATTTTCTATATTATATGAGCTATGTGGCCTTAACGCTTACTTTTTTGTATCCAGGTCAACGGAAAATATTCTAGAATTATTTGCGAGTGTTAGAAAAACTACAAAACCATTTTTTGGTCATACATATTATTTTATTCAATTCATATATTATCTACGGAATGGCTCGACAGAACATTTTTTTTATCTTTCGGGATTTTTTTTGTAGAGCGTAAAGTAATTTGATCAACCTATATAGTTTACCGCCTCCTCGGTACAGTGGTTGACGCGTGAGCGTAGAACCGAGGGGTCCTGGGTTCGATTCCCGGTGGAGACGAAAAAAAAAAATTGTCTCGGTCTGGCAGGACACAGAAGGCTGATCACCTACTTGTCCCTAAAGAAAAATCGATCAGTGAAACAGATGTATGAATAATGCATCTGCCCCCTACCCCACTAGGGGGACACGGGACTTCACTTTTATATAGTCTACAGTATAGGTAGACAGATACTCTTGTACCTGTCTACAATCTAGAAACGTCGAATTCGGATAGATATAATAATAATATAAGGATGACGCATTTTTTCATATTCCCAAAAAAGGATATGAAAATTACTCTCATTGTTGATAAACATTAAAACTTTTACAGTTCCTATATTCGAAATAACGGTACCCAAACTATATTATATTTACTCGTTAAAAGAAATTTAAGAGTTTTTAGCGGATTTTAAACGCGATTTATTCATTAGATATATTGTTAACCCGACGTTTCAAACACTTTACAGCGAGCTTAGTCTCCCCGTGACCACAAATCCAAAAGTATTTAATTTCGAAATGTATGAATATAATACTCGCGTAAAAAAAAGCGCAGGAGGATTCTCTACATATAGGTACTTTTTGTTTATTTTTTATCCCGTGCCAATCCGGCCAGCTGTAGGTATCGGGATATTAGAAGCTACAGGAAACTTAAAAATTATAAACAAGCTTCAGTGAAAGTCCGTACAATATAAACTAGGTAAACAGTGTATAAATTTAACATAAAGCACTAACAGTTCATATAAATCAAATTGTGGTTTGCTAACAACACGGACATTGAACATGATATTCTAAGAGAATTTAGCAATCCGCAAATTCTTGAATATTAATCCAATAATATTATGGAAGTAAACTAAATTCCACACTTTATCAAAAGCAAATAGCTTTGATGGTCAGTTTTAGTATTTTCATTCAGAAAAATATACTTAAGAATTCTAAGAATTCTGTGCTCGCAATCTCTATATAAAACAGACTTTAGCATGGCGCAAATTAAATTTCGAAATAAAAGTTTAGCGTTAAACTTAATAGTCTGTATAGTTAAACAGTTCTTGTATTTGCTCTCAATAAGGAATTGTTAACAATCGAAATTTCGTAAGTTAAATACTGGCAATGGTGCGTAAAACTGTTGGAATGGGGCATTTCGAAAATAAAGTCCATTCGAAAGATAACATCTGTTAATAGTATTTATCCTCGCCGTGTCCAGTTTCGCCAGACCTGAATTTCTAAGTGGATGTTAATGAATTTTGGTGTTGCGTTAAGATTTATTATTTTATAACAAAACATTTTGTAATTTAATATCATTAAAGAACCAAGCTAAAATTATGATTTAAAGATA
>CAJQZN010036008.1:3510-23094 GCA_907164685.1 Colias eurytheme | reverse complement strand
GTTATGACTTTTTATTATGAGCGAGGAAAATAATAGCGCTGATTCGAGGATGTCACATAGAATGTACTCTCTGAGGTAGTGGTGTAATCATAGAAATCTAAATAACAAGACACATAGAAGTGCTATAATGTCATAATTCGTATGAAAACCGCTGTCGCCAAAATCAACACATTCAAACCGAAAGCTAAACAGTACACACAAGTAAACTATGCCTTTTATTGGACAGCTTGATTTTAGTGAAAACTAACTTATCTATTAAATTAAGCTTTTGAATATGTATCCTAACGCACGAATTTACGGTTTATTTTAGAATAACATCCCTAAGTATATGAGACTTTTTGCTCCAATACGAACAAACGTGATAATAAGAAGGGTCGACTGTGTCATTCATTGTTATTTCGATTACTATGGTGACACTCGTAATACTTGTAAATCTTAGGGCGCGTTCCCACCGGGTCGTGACGACAAATAATCGTGTAGTTTTAAGTGTCGTGGCTTATATGTTTAAATGGAGGTGTTCACATTTAGAACGATACAATTTACTGTCGTCTACGACAGTTTTTGCAGTGACGACACTTTGTCGTGACAGTGGGAACGGCTAGCACGACAGTCGTAAAACGATAAAAAAATCGTGGACGGCAACTCTATGTAGACGAACACGTGTTTTCCCTTCCCTCTCGCACCCGCGCGCTCCTCGCGTCTGTACTCGGTTTGCTTTTCCCAACCCAAGCGAACGCAGAGGCGACTAGATTTGTAGCTTGCTGATGATGCGAGCGATCTGAGCGATCCAATGGGAACATCTAGATACGACAGTCGCTAAACGATAAAAAATGTTGACGACAAACAATCGTTATAATGGGAACAGGTAGAGACTACAGTCGTCGAACGATAAATTAGTCGTTACGACATAGTGGGAACGCGCCCTTATATATAAAAATGAATCGCAAAATGTGTTGGTAAGCGCATAACTCGAGAACGGCCGAACCGATTTCGATAATTCTTTTTTTATTATATTCCTTGAAGTACGAGGATGGTTTTTATGTAGAGAAAATGTAAATATGTACCACGGGCGAAGCCGGGGCGGACTGCTAGTCTTATATATAAAAATGAATCGCAAAATGTGTTGGTAAGCGCATAACTCGAGAACGGCTGAACCGATTTCGATAATTCTTTTTTTATTATATTCCTTGAAGTACGAGGATGGTTCTTATATAGAGAAAACGTAAATATTATGTACCACGGGCGAAGCCGGGGCGGACCGCTAGTATTCTATAATTTTAAGGAAAAACGGCATTATTTCTAAAAAAAAATATTTTCCGATGAAACATTATTCCTTTATAAGTATAATTACAACTTGTGGAAGAATTTCCGCAATGGGAATTGCTGAAACACACCATGTATACACTCATACGTCTCCAGAGCAACTGAACAGTGACGAATGCACTGGTGATGTGCAAATCACCTGAGTGGCGACAAGGTCACGCACGCTTACGACTTCTAGTGTCTTGTTATTTAGATTTCTATGGGTGTAATATTATAACACAGAAGTAGTTTAAATAAGTTAGGAATAAATGTTGTCACGTAACGAACAATACGAATTAAAAGAATAAACCTTATTTCATCTGAACTTTGATCGAGTCATAATTTTCTTATTTTATACAACACTACAACACAAAGCACACAGAAATAAAGAAATTGTGACATTAAACGCATTACGTATACCTACTCATCATCACTACATAGTATAAAACAAAGTCGCTTTCTCTGTCCCTATGTCCCTTTGTATGCTTAAATCTTTAAAACTACGCAACGGATTTGGATGCGGTTTTTTTAAAAGATAGAGTGATTCAAGAGGAAGGTTTTAGTGTATAATTTATTGGGTTTTAGACAAAGCGGGCGAAGCCGCGGGCGGTAAGCTAGTAATATCTAAACTTGAGTCTTGAGATAAAATAATAAAAGTAGTTAGCCAAAAGTAATAACAGTCACCGTGATTATAATAATCTTATGCATTGATTCTATTCATTAATTCTGGTTCTTATAAACAGAAAAATCTAATCACTATTTAACTTTTTGTGGCAGTTCTTTGAAGTTTAATAATCCTGTTAAATATTTCAAGCATGATGTCGCTTGTCAAATTCTTTTATCCAAGCAAAATTATGAAAAAATATTCTGAATGATATTTCAGCCACGCTTAGTTTGAAGCTTCTCCTTGAACTTGATATAGCTGAAAAAGAAAAATGTATAAAAGATATCTTGCTTGTTTGTAATTTTTATAAATTTTGGTAAATTTTAGTGTACAAGAACGTAATTTATTTTCAAACTAACTCTGCCGCGTAGCACATTATATTTTTTTCCGTTTTGACAACATTTTCATTTGCTGCTCCGTTCCTATTGGTCATAGAGTAATGTTATTATACTATAGTCTATATAAAATCAACTTTACACAAACATTATTGAGTTAATCGTTTGTCCGAATCCAAGGAAGCTACGAACTGAAAGCAAGTTACAAAGTTGCAAGATGCAACAATACAAAGTGCATTTTACGGGGCAGTTAAATTTATCTTAAGTAATTGATTCTAATAGCTATCAAAGTGATAGCTCACCCAAGTGCGCACGAATAAAATAAAATTGCATTGTGTACAGTACTTCAAAGTATTGACTATAGCAATTTATTAAATAGCTCTATTATTATTTTATTGTTTTTAAGGTGAAATTATTAATGTTAATATGTAAGAAGGTATATTATAGTTTCAAACAAAATGCATTTTTATTTACTTCTTTACTCGGGAATGGAAAAGTTGGAAATTACCCCACAAAGAACGTTCTTTGTGCACTTTCAAGTTTAAAACAAGTTTCAAACAAGCAACTGAAAGGCGGAATTCATAACTATGAATAAGTAAACGCAAGTTCATACTTTTTATTTTTATGCAGATACCGTCTACGGTCTTCTTAACTCTTTCATGTATTTAATGTAAATAGTTTCTGCTTACTACTGCTTTTCAATCTTGTAATTATCTGTACTTAAATATGTACCAACATTAAACACACGCTTACTTTTAAATCCAGACAGATATTTAAAATTCTGTCGTACAAACTCCATACCCATTGAAAATATTATGCGCAATGCTTGAACCAAACGTTATGTGCCTTTTGTGTGCTATTATCTAAAATTAAAACTATAAAGTCGAAGAATTTAAATCAGTTTACGTTAAAAATAAAGGTTCAAACTGAAGTTAATACAAGTAAATATTAACTATCCAATCCTCCTCTCCAAGGTCCAACATTTTACTTTATTAATACAAACAATTATGTGTTTTTTGTTTGGGCATTAATTGACGTTTGTAAGCTAATATAATTTTAAAGTCAGGTCATTTGAAAAAATGTAAATACATAAAAGATAAAAGCATTAAAAGCATACATTTCAAATGTACTAATACGGCGTCGGTTTACATAGCTTTTGTTTCGTGATATTATTTCTTATTCAGAAAAATAGATGAGTATAACCAAATAAGCGCCATCGTAATTAATTAACTAATAACACATTAGTTATTAACAATATTAAGAGGACAGCTTTGATATCACAAGCGCATTTAAGAAACAGATTAATTTTGATGTTCATTGCTCGTAAACGTAATAGCCACTTTACTGCCCAGTAATAAAGTTCGTTTTCATTCGTGCCTAGTCTTAAGTGAGGCTCAGTATACTGCGGCAATAAATCCAAGCAAATTGCTGAAGAATATGGGAGTTTTTATACGCTGTTTAAAGCAGTGGTTCTTAACCTTTTAGTCATGAGGGACCATTTTACCAAATGTTTCTATGGCCGGGGACCACCCAGTTGGTTTACCTAACTAAAATGACCTAAATTAAGGGTTGTTTGATAAAGAAAACAAGCACAATTTTATAATTATTAGCACTCATTTATTTATTATTTGGCAAAAATATAAAAGTTACAGATTTTAATTTAATGTGATTTTTGTGCCTGCATACTCTTTACTAACTTCGGAATTCTCGGTTCAGTACTACTCAAAGCTAAACGCATATCGGCAGTGGCATCCAACCGATTTCGATGCTTGTTTTTAATAATCAGAAGCGTCGAAAACCCCTGCTCGCATAGATACGTCGATGAAAATAATGTTAGGTAACGTATAGCAATGTCTCGAAGCTTTGGAAAAGAAATTGCTTTTTGGCTCCAATAATCTTCAAGATTTATTCCTGATTCGAATGTATCTTTTAAGTTCGTGTCGTGTTGCATTTCAATCACTTCTTCTTGAATTTCATCAGAAACTTCAGAAACGTTGACAATGAAAGGATTCCGGATCAATTTCTGAATACTTTTGTCCTCGCAGTCAGGAAAATAGCGATTGAATTCACTTTTTAAATTAGTCAAATGGAGCATCACGTTCTTCTGAATTTCTTCTTTAATATCTGCACCTTGTCCGTCAATAATTTGGTTGAGCGTATCAAATGCAGAAAAGTTTTTTCTTTCGATCTTATTGATCCATAGCTCGATTTTAGCAATAAACGCCCTGATTTTATCTTCATATGCAAATATGTTGCTCATGCCTTGCAACTTCAAATTTCCGGACCCTTGCATTTGAAGGTTCAATTTATTTATTTGCGCAAAAAAGTCGACCAAATAAGCAAAACGTACTTTATATTCGGGCTCACAGAACTGATCTAGCAACTCTTTGTTTTCCTTGTTAGTTAAGAATACTTGTACTTCCTCTCTTAGTTCGTACAACCTCGACAGCATGTTTCCTTTTGAAAGCCAACGAACTTCTGTGTGGAAAAGCAGAGTTTCGTGTTCAGAGTTCATGTCAGAACACAACTGTTTGAATAGACGAGTATTGAGTGCGCTCTTTTTAATGAAGTTAACTACTTTTATAGCTGTTTTCAGAGCTATAGTAAAACATTCCGGGAGCGTTTTGGCAGCCAATGCTTGACGGTGAATAACGCAGTGCGTCGTAATTGCGGAAGGATTTTTGGTTTTTACCAATGCTGCAAGACCAGAGCGAGAACCAAGCATAGCAGGAGCACCGTCAGTACAAAACCCGGCAAGCCTTTCCCACATAAGTCCATGTTCCTCCATATATTGGCTTATTGCATTCATAACATCTGCACCTTGCGACGTAGTTTTAAGTTCTTGAGAAAATAATAACTCTTCTTTAAACATTTTGTTGTCCTCCAAAAATCGAATAAATACAAGTAATTGACAGCATTGCGAAACATCGGTAGACTCATCACATTGTAATGCAAAATAAGGGCTGTTTTTAATCTTGTCAATAACTTGGTCTTCAATATCAGTTGACATTTTTTGAATACGCGACTTAATTGTGTCATTAGAAAGCGGTATTTCACGAATTTTCTTTTGAGCTTCCGCACCTAAAAGCTCTTCTGCAACTTTGAGCATACAGGGCTTTATTAAAGATTCGCCGATTGTGTGTGCTTTTTTCGATTTGGCAATCAATTTTGAAACTTCAAATGACGCAGATAATGTTTTTTCAGAGGTTTCATAACTTGTTCCACTGGGTCCAAGTTTCATTTTTTTAAGACTTGTTAGTTTGCCTTCAAAGAATTCTCGCGAACGGTTACAAAACTTCGGATGCACGGTCTTCAAATGACGTTCCAACTTTGCCGGTTTTAAAGCGTCGTTAGAAAGAACAGTTGCACATAAAACGCATTGTGGTCTAGTTTCTCCATTAATTTCTATTGAAGTAAAGCCCAGCTTAATATAGTCGTCGTCATATTTTCTTTTTGGTGGCATTTTTCTGAAAACGAAGTTTTAGCGATAATATGGACAGGTATAAGATCTGATAATAAAAATGTGTTGTTTTGATAAGCTTTTATTTGTGAGGTCTATGGCCAGCTGTTGGAATGACGGTTAAAGTATCTACTGCTCAAGACGTATCAAATGAGCCCAAATACGACGGTATTATTAAGTAGGTACCTATATTTACATATACATCATAATCTGCTCAATTATACCAAGCAATTGCATTGTCACCGAAATGATATAATAAACAGATATAATATTATGTATTCCCAACTTTGCCTCAATTGGTTGAGAATAACTGCTTTGAAATATTTAGTTGTAAGGTTTAGACCCGAACAAACAAACCTACCTACCTACACACAAACAATGCAAGTCAAATAAGGCTCGTTTTGACGTGACAACGTCTTATAAAACGATGAAGACCGGCTGCATGCACGAAAAAGGGTGACTCATCATAACGTTTGTAGCGTTCTGCGAGTGAGAGCGCGAAACAAGAGAAAGAGAGGCACGATTATAAAATTGTGCATTAATTTCATCTATGTTTTAATATTACGTTGTCACGTAAAACTATCTTATGTAAACCGACTTTAAATAAAACCGATTTTTTAATTGCTTATTAAGACCTAACCTAGCCTACAAAAATACTGAATTGTGCATTATTTTCCGTTTTATATAAAATATTAAAAACTTCTTACCTACCTAATAAGAAACCTAGCAGATTTACAACGTGACGAAAATAAAGTAAAATTAGTAATCCGCAATAGCTAGTTGTGTGACATAAACCAAACAAATAATATTTATTTTACTTACCTATAATAAATCACTACCGCTCATTACAACGTCGACGCTACAAGTGACGATCGGCAACCCGCGCCGCTAAAACAAAGAACGAATGGAACGAAACCGCCACCCCCGCCCTCGTGCACCGCGTTTCGCCTTCGGACTCGTGCCGCGCGCGGCTCGCGTTGTTTCGACTCGACTCATGACGTCACGTCACATATTATTAGGATGGCTTCGCGGACCACTTGGAATGCCTCCAGGGACCACCTGTGGTCCGCGGACCACCGGTTAAGAACCACTGGTTTAAAGGGAAACGTTTCCCGCCAACGCATTGCATTTTACATGCTTTCAAAGTACGATAAATTTTAATTTATCTCCTGCACATAAAGACAATATTGACAACAGTAAAATAGACATATTATGTATAAAGTAAAGTCTAAAAAGTAAGAAATCATCCCTTCATAAAAATCTTATGAAATATTAAATACATAATCACGGTATTTCTTATGTACATAAAGATGTTTTAATATAAAAGGTTTTGTAAGCCTTAGGGTTGACCTTTGCCATATTTCTTATAACATCGTAATCTATAATGGGCGAAATATTAGTCCTAAATGTCACAGCTAGTAATGTGTCCATGCTTTAAGTTGCTACGCTGGATATTCGTAGATGTGCGCGTAGACCCATGCTACGAGACGTAGCAAAGCTAGCATAATTGAATGTGCAAATATTTAAAACGTTGCGTTGTTAATTGTTATCAAAATATAACTGATACCCGTAGATCTTAACACTTTTGAGTTAATAATGTATTAAAAATATGAAAGAGATGACTTAGAACTATAAGGTCGCCATTTGTACAAAATACTTTAATAAGATATTGATTCGATAAGACCTATTGTACAATGAAGAATAAATATTATATATTTTTTCTTTATTTACATTGCTGCACATTATTTACTACACATTTTACCTGTAATCTGCACACAAGATCATTTTACTAAAAGAGAACTTGCATCTATGTATCGTATGATAAAAGCGCTTTGTAACAAGTGGAAACAAGTATACATTGTATCAATGCTATCAAATATCTATTGTTCCACGTGTATGTAGTTAGCACAGATTTATTGCTATAAATTGTTATTTATGCATACAGTAAAGCTATTTGTTGTATTTATTGAACAAAAGTCAACATCTTTAATTACCTAATTTTTTGTATGTTCTTAAGTATACTTTCATGTGATACATATAAAGTTATTGACTTTGTATTACGTTTAAGTGCCAGGAGATAACACTGTAAAGATAAATTTACAGAATCAAGACATTTAAAAAAATAAATTTTATTAAATTGTATGTCAAGATATCAAAACTCTCAGTCAAAACTCTTACGGTACCTACATACCTGTTGCTATTGTCGAAGCGTTTTTTTAAATCACAAATTTGATTATATCATTATAACTGCCGTTACATCACTTGTAGTACTTTTGAAGAACACAGTGAACATCTATAATCAGTGATTAGACTCCGTATTGTGGCTAAAATCTAGAAGATTTATTTCACGCTTTGGCCGTTATTAATCTTATTGGAGGTAGGTGAATAATAATTTATAATTGGAACGACCTTCACCTTCACCTTCTGTCACTCGCATTTGGCATATGTCATATCTGAATGATATTTGTGCAAAGAGAACGGACTAGGGAGACGTAGTGTTGCCATACTAAGAAATTTTGCCCAATTTTGTGGAAAATTAATTTCTACCTGATATAAATTAACAATGGATTGCGGGAAGTGTAAGAAGAATATAAATGATAAAGATATGATAAAATGCAATTCATGTGATATGTTTTTACATTATCAGTGTGCTAATTTATCAGAAACTGAATTTAAAAAAATACTTCCAATGAATAAAATTAAATGGAAATGTCTATTATGTAAGTCTAAAAAACAAGGATTGCTTAGTGGGTCTTCTTCCCCCAAAGAAAACAGTGCACCGACACAAATTCTCAATATGAACTCGCAAATGCTTATGCAGTATTTCGACGAAAAATTCGAAAGTTGGCAACAAAAGTGGCGGGACGACCTCCATGCAGCAATTCGGGAAGTATCGTCATCATTTAAAAGTGATATAGAAAGGCTAGAGACGCGGTTACTGGAGTCGGAGCAACGTATTACGGAACTGGAGCAAGTAATAAGTACATCTAAATCTTTTAATCAGCCCGACTTGTCTCAGGAGAATACCCAGCTTCGCGCTGACCTGAAACATCTTCAGTCCAAGCTCGATGATCTCGATCAAGCTTCCCGCAACTGTAACGTGGAAATTCAAAATGTGCCCGAGAAAAAGACTGAAAATCTCATTCACCTCTCCATTGAGATGGGTAAATTAATCGGCGTGAAAATTACTGAGACTGATATAAGATCCGTGCATCGTGTGGCTCCCGGTTCTACTAGCAATCGTCCAAAAAATATTATTCTGCAACTTTCCTCCCGAAGACTACGTGACAATATAATAGCGGCGGCGCGGGCGCGCCGCACACTCACGGTCGCGGCGCTGCTCGGTACTCCAACATCTGCCGCCACCGCAGTCTCTCAAAGTGCGCGTTTCTATATCAATGAACATTTAACACTCAAGAACAAAATGTTATTTAGATCCGTTAGACAACATGCGCAAAATATGTCCTATAAATACGTGTGGGTAAAAAATGCTTGTATTCTTATACGGAAAACCGATGAATCTCGTGCTATACATATAAAAGATATTTGTGATCTAGATAAAATAAAGTGACTATTATTGTTGAGATTAAGTCACACTCTTATAGAATATCGTTATTCAAATTATTATATTATGTACGTCTTACTAACCGGAAGCATGAAAACAAAATTCAAAAAAAGTATTGCAAATATTTCTGACATATTGTATTATTTTTGTTTTAATAATGCAAACAAGTAAATTGTCCATATTTTACCAAAACTGTGGTGGCTTAAAAACAAAACTTAATGAATTAAAATTAAACTTACTTGCGGCTGATTACGATGTTGTAATATTGGTGGAGACATGGCTTTCCAATAGTATACTTGATTCGGAAATACTCGTTAATAATTATTCTATGTTTCGCCGAGATCGAAATCTTAGTATATTTAATAAAAAAGGCGGTGGGGGTGTTTTAATAATGGTTAAAAGTTCAATTAATGTCTTGAGGAGGTTTGATTTGGAGACCGATAACCTAGAAGAATTATATTTACATTTTCCATCATACTCAGATTTGCTTTTATGTGCTTGTTATATTCCGCCAGTTACTAGAAATAATATTTACGATAGATTTTTTTACAAACTTCATGACATCTATACAAATTGTACATTCAGTAATTTTCTTATAATAGGTGATTTTAATCTATCCTATCTCAAATGGTCATCGGACTGCCCCTCGTCGGACCCACTATCATGTGACACGGATACGGCTAAGTTATTATCATACACTATGTCCTACCTTAACTTAAAGCAATATAACACTATTTCAAATGAGAATAATAAAATACTCGACCTTATTCTAAGTAATATTGTAGGAACTTCTGTTTGTGTTGCAGATGACCCGTTGCTTAACGTAGTTCCACACCATCCACCCCTAGATACCGTAGTGCAAATAGATACTCAACTCGAGCTTATGTGTAGCGCTCCCAAAACAAAACGAAACTTTTTTAAAGCTAACTATGATTTGATTAACCAGGATCTCTCGAATATACTAGACTGGATATCGGAACTTAGTAGTCTCACTCCTGATGATGCGGTTGATCAATTCTATGATTATATATATAAAATTATTGAGGAACATGTACCCCTAGTAAAAACTAAATCTAAACGTTATCCAGTGTGGTTTTCTAAAGGTTTAATTTCTACTTTAAGAAAGAAAGTTAAAGTTTGGACGCGTTGGAAAATCTATAAATCACTAAGAGACTATCAGGAATTCAATCTGCTTAGAAAGCGAGTAAAATTACTTATTAGGAATTGTTACGCCAAGTATATAGCTAACGTTGAATCATCACTTAAGGATAACATCAAATATTTCTGGAAATACACATCTGACTTAAAAGAAACCAACTCAGGTTATCCTAAAATCATGAAATTAGCTACCACTTCATCTTGTAATCCCAGCGTAATTTGCGAAATGTTCTCCAACTACTTTCAATCTGTATTTGAACCTGTTACCCCTGGAGCATACAATACCATTGAACTCTTAGACAATAATAGTATACTAAATTTGCATCATATAAACTTAAATAAGACTGAAATATACAAAGCATTAAAGGATATCGATCCTAATAAAGGCTCAGGACCTGATAATATTAGTCCCATATTTTTAAGAAATGTAAGTGGAAGTATATCTTTGCCATTACAAATAATATTTAATAATTGTTTAAAAACAGGAATTTTTCCGAATAAGTGGAAGAAAGTTTTTATAACCCCTATTTTTAAATCTGGGTCCAAAAACGATATTGCAAATTATCGTCCAATATCTATACTGTCAGCAATTCCAAAAGTATTTGAAAGATTGGTTCACGGTCGAATATCCTCTAGTCTTAAACATTTTATTATTGCAGAACAACATGGCTTTATAAGAGGCAGGTCCACTTTGTCAAATCTGCTTGAATTCACTAACTATGTTTTTACAGGTTTGGATAAGAAGTGTCAAATAGAAACCATCTACACTGATTTTAAAAAAGCATTTGACAAAGTGGATCACTTGTTGCTTTTAAAAAAATTGACCTACAATGGCATAAAAGGCAATCTTTTCCGTTGGTTTTCTTCATATTTACAAAATCGTGTCCAGGTAGTAGTAATGAACGGTATTACATCTTCTCCAGTAGTTGTAACATCTGGTATTCCTCAAGGATCTATTCTCGGCCCTTTGCTCTTCACTATATTTATTAATGATATATCCAGTTGCTTTATTCACTCAAAATTTCTTTTATATGCCGACGACTTAAAAATATATTCTTCCATTTCAAATAAAAATGACATTCGTCTTATACAAGAAGACCTTGATAGGTTAGGCGAATACTGCAAAAACAACAAGCTATACCTATCTTACAATAAATGCAAACATGTCCGTTTTACTAAAAATATAAATATTATTCCATCAAAATTTAAACTAGGAGAACACATTCTTGATACCGACTCTTCTATTCGTGATTTAGGCGTCTACCTTGATGCTAAACTCACAATGGACGTACATATTGACTACATATTGAATAAAGCTTACCGTATGTTGGGTTTCATCACCCGAATTACTAAGAATTTCAGACGAAAGGATACATTTATTTGCCTCTACCAATCATTAGTTAGATCACACCTCGATTATGTATCTCCTATATGGAATCCATTTTATAATTGCTATATAAATAAATTGGAAATGATACAGAAGAAGTTTCTGCGCACACTTAACTATCGCTTATGCTCTCCCAGATGCTCATACAATCAACTCTTAGAAAAATATAACATGATGTCCTTGTCCAACAGACGTTCAGTAACTGATGCTGTCACTTTAAGAAGCATTTGTGTAGGTGAAATTGATTCTCCGAACTTACTAGCCGACTTGTCCTTTCGTGTGCCTTCGCGACCAACTCGTTCCAAATGTCTTTTCCACATACAACATACCAGAACCAACGCAGGACAACGCGCGCCACTTCACAGAATGTGTGTCTTACACAATGACAAACTAAATGAAATAGATCTGTTTTCATGCTCCCGATATAGTTTCAAATGTTCAATAAACCAATTATATGTATAAACCTTTTAACTTTGAATAAGTATCTACATGCTTAAATTAATGCTTTTTCTCCCGGTTTAATATTTCAGAAGTCTGTATTAGTTTTAAATATTTGGCTACCTTGCAACAGATAATAATTGTATTGTGTTTTTTTTTTTCTTTTACTTTTTCTATTATGTTCACTGTGAGACGTAGAGGAAACAATTGTTAATGTTATTATTGATTATGTCATTAATTTATGTATACGCCTTTAATTGTTTCTGTAAGATCTCCAAATAAATAAATAAATAAATAATCAAAATCGTCGCCGTGACGACGTGACGCTATTTCCATGATGCGAGTTTGAAAATTTACTCTCAACGCGCCTAAAGAAGTTTCGCTTCCAAAACCTATTTATCTAACGTCTAAAATATATTACAAACTGATAACAACGTTAAGTGGAACAAATTCATAGTTCTTACGCTTCATGTCTTTATACAAAGCTATCAACGGAATTCCAGTTGTATTCAGATCCTTTGTTGTATATTTCTAGAGGAAAATATGGGAGATGCTCTTTGCCGAGAATTTAGCAAATATCGAGGGATTATTGTATTGTTGGAGGCCTAGTAAGATATCGGAATGATAAGAATCTTGTATGTATTGAAATGTTAGTACGCACATTGTAATAAATGTTTAAGCTTATACGAATACGCATTTTCCATAATATGAGGTTATTAATATTAAAAATGTTATTTTCAACATATTATGCAGTATGCACTAGCTGCGCTCCGCGGTTTTACCAGCAGTGCTCCGCTCCTGTTGGCCTTCCTCGATACATGGGCTTTCTAACACGGAAATAATTTATTATCAGACCAGTAGTTCCTGAGATTAGCGCGCTCAAACAAACAAACTCTTCATCTTTATAATATTATATATTATTAGTATAGATTTAATTCTATTTTGAAAAATGTCAAGCATAAATCGAGTCGAGTGCGTTGAATATAATTTCTCGCTTAGAGTTATGAATATGCATAGAAAATATAAGAACGAATAAATTAAAAACTCTTTAATTTCTTATCGCAATATATGAAAATTCAAAATGTTCATTATATAAAATATTATTATATACTAAACACAAAAGAGACGTTGCAAAAATTCTTGGCTGTTTTTAATTAAATGCAGTCATACAATGTTTAATTGAAAATTTCTTATTTATGACCTATAACGTTCAAGAAAAGATATCAGAAGCCAAGCAAAAGTATTCATTTCAGACTATATAATATCTACCTATTTTATATAGAATTGTGGTGTACAGTAAATTAATTCTAAGCTCAGAAATTAATTTCGTTTAACAGTTTTGACTAGCAAATTATACACAAACTGCTCCCACATACGGTTTGTAATGCAATTTGATAGTCCAACAACAAACCGAGCTGTTTCAACTGTACTAGGATTTAAATATTGTTCAGGAACTCTAGTGAAAACCCGAACTAATAAAATTATATTCTATACTATAGAATCTATAGATATATTCCCACAGAATATGTATGCATTGGATTTGCTCTAGCATTTTAACTCTCCAAAACTTTGGATAACTTTTTTACGATGGAAATACCAAGACTTTCATTTCTAACATAGTTACTGGTATTACGGAAAATAACAAATTAAATTATTTCTATAAAAATGAGTTCCGTGCATTTAAATATCGTTTTCGTATTTTAAGTATTCATGAATTCAAGCGCACATGCCATACAAACATTAACATGAAGAACAAGAAGCATTTACAAATCATTAGTTGGCATGTTCGCTCCTGCCAATCTAAAACTGCACTTAGGCTAACCCTAAAAAGTATATTAGTAGATTTATTAATTATCTGCCGTACCTATATAATAAACTTATAAGAGACCTGTATTTCCACAGTAGAAATCGACTAGGAACTGTGTCTACTCCGTTCCTTCATATTATTGTGTAATATTTATTTTTCATGTGAAAGCTCATGCGGTGGCGAATGCTCGCTAGCGGGTAACCCACAAATTCAATTGCCCTTTTTTTTATAAAAAAAGTGTTTGACAATTGAATTTGTTGCAGGTTCTCAGTTCCAACACAGAATGGCATTTCGCGCACCGTGGGCTGCCACACGCCCGCCCGCGCCGCTCCATACTGCATACACGACTTTTGAAACGACACCCTTTGGTAAGCAACATTATATTTTACTGAAAGTATGTATTATATTCATTATGAAAAAGTAGTATGATATTTACTTTGTAGTAAGTATTTCTAAGAATATACGTACTCTTGACTGATGTAAGACTCCTCCAAACTGTTTTTTTTTGTATCCTACTTATAGGATATCTTGAACGAAACGAAATATAAATTTGACCTATAACCATTACCAGTATATTTTAAATGAGTAATTAAAGCACAGAGAGAAGATCAGATTAATTGTGATGTAATAATATTATAATAATTAATAAGTAATCCATCACATCTAATTAGCAATTCAACAAACAAACTAAAATGTTCCACTTTTGGTATACTAAGCGAGAAGGGACTTGTAGTTTTGCATACACTGAATACGTAAAAAATAAAATTACGTCAAAATTTTTTTGCTGATTTTTTCCTGAAAATCCATGCTTTCTTCTCTAGCGTCGCGCAGCCTAATGTGCCGCCATTTTGTCTATGAAAGCATAATCTTAAACCATAGCTGCTGCTGGTGGCAAAGTTGCGCGGGCTGCTTGTTATGGGCAGTTACTGTACACATAGAGCCGTACAAATAAAAACTTGCTTATTCAAACCTTATGCAATGCATAGATATGATAAGAATAAATAAAGAATAAGGATGTCATAATTTCTTACAAATAAATTTGGAATAACGTCGATGTATCTATGCTCACGCTATGCAATAGGCGCGAAGCGGCAACGTCGCAATTCATTCACAAAATTATGAAAAACATTGAAATTGTCTACGGTTAAGCCTTGGTGCTGTCATTTTGCTGACGTTTGACTTCGTCGAATTTGTTGTGAAGTTTCATCATACGATGTTCTGTTTATTTATTTTTTAAATATTTATTGGAAATAATTTAAATATATCATTAAATATGCAAGCAAATGATAGATAACGCGATCCGCTATACGAAGATAAACCCACCTTGAGATAGAGAGTTGCCAAATAACTGGTACTCAAAACATACAACTCCAGGCTTAGAAGATTTATATTTTCAACGAAAGTGTATATATTATTGTGATAAGTTTAGAAATAAGTTTTATGTATGTATGGTTTGGCGCATGTTGTAAATAAATAAATCATTATAAATATCAAAAGGGTTTTTCATAATTTCGTATATTTTGACATTTCATACAAAATTTTCCATTTCAATAGGTACGTAATGAAATTATTAATTTGCTCAACTTTTTCTACTTCTCGTATTACTCTCATTGCTATTATCTCAAATTTAGATTGAAAATTTTTTCTAAAACTTGTAAAACACAGCACAATATACTAAAAGATATGTTATAACTCGGTTATGTCAGACTTATACTAGGGTGGTAGCCGTAATAAGGACGGAATAGCATTAGTATGAATACTTATTACGAAGTTATACTAGGTTACATTTATTTCGTGTTTATTTGTATGATTTTTCCTTATTCTTAGTTTATTCTTTGCATAAAATGTTATAACTCGTTTATTTGTACGGCTGATAGAGTTTTAAGAATTCATCTAATTGAAAAAAAATGCGTCTGGAATTTTATAAGTTTTTTTAAAAACTCGCGTATGCAAAATTATACAACCTCCTTTGAGCTTAGTATACCAACAGTGGGACACTCTGTATATTTAATAGTATTTTAACAAAAAAGAAAAGTTGTAAGACTCGGGCTACATTGTTTTGACACAATTTTATTGAGGCGGAAAGTTTTGAAATTGCCAATATAAAGAAAATGGTATCTACCTAAGTTAGGTTTCTACTTTCTGAGGAATAAGTTTTAAAACTTTATATTATGTACATTTCAGATCATTTTGTACCTACGCCTTACTTTATACTTTGAAATAAAATAAAACGAATAAGACATTGTGTACATAATGATTCAAAATGGAGGGGATAATGAGGATGAATCTACGCCTTCTTTTTACACGTATTTTATTCATCTGTGCCCATACTTTCGTAACATTTGATATATGTACATAATATATTAATTCTGTACTGCCATTCAAATTACAAATGTCTGTTTTAAAAATAAACACAAAAAAGTTTGATAATTTCAACAATTCCTGAGTAATATAAAAAATGTTCGTAACATACACAAAAGGATTCCTCTGTAAATATCCTGCACATACGAAGGATTACCTACATGTTCACGTAACCGCACAAAAGGTTTACGTAGGCAATAGGCATACCACAATTTAACAGAATACCTACACGAGTACGAGAGATATCTTTTATTCTTTTGAAATATTAATAAAAATATTGAAACCTCTCTTGTATATAGAATTCGAATTTTTCTTTTTGTAATATAAGAAATGTCGATATTGTTTGGAAAAACCTTAATAAAATTTGTCAGATTTACACAAGTATTGCCTTTCTATTAAAAAGTCTATTGTTGAGAATTGTACAATAATGTTATCTTCGCATAAAAACAGAAAAATATATTGTATTGAAGAAAAAGATTTATAAAAAGTAGATAACATCAAGTTTCTAATAAAACTACATAATATATAAAGGCAAAAGTTAACATTTTTAATTTATCATCCACCATTTTATCAAAAAATAGGCACTAAAAAGGGAATTCCACAGGTCCACACCGCGGTCCAACAACCCGGTTTCAAGCGTGTAAAACGTGGTTTCCGCGCGCTTCGTCTCCCCGAAACCGTACCAGCGTCTGAACCTCGTGATCCGTACTTCCCTCTGCAATGGTACTTGAAGAACACGGGACAAAATGGCGGCAAACCTAAGCTGGATTTGAACGTTGAAGCTGCCTGGGAGCAAGGGTATACGGGCGTGAACGTTACTACCGCTATTATGGACGATGGTAAGCAATATTTGTCGTTGATTTTTCTATTGATTTATAATAAATGAATGATTATTAAACAACGTATACAAGGATAATATTTTTGCAAATGAATATTATTTAAGTATACATCATACTCGCTAAACATAAAGTAAACTCTACCTACTTCTCGTTGTGAAACAAGATAGGTAAGTATTACCTATAATGATTTAGATTAATATTATAAATACTTACATTCGTTAGAAAAGTGAAATCTTCGTTGCCAAAATTAAATAATAATAAATGAAAGTTAACATTATCTGTATTCTATATAACCTCTTTAGTTCAGCATGATTAGCTTTTTAAATATAAAAAAAATACATTTCAAATATGGAACACGAACGGAATTTAAAATTAAAAATGATATCTATAATATCATAATTACCGGTTTTCTTTACAATTCCTTTGTTTAATGTTGATTACAGTTATTTTTAATTAATTTAATTATGAAAAATGATAAAAGTAAGTTTACATAGTTACGTGAAACAAATATTATAATTATACGTTTTGTTGAGAATGAACGTATGTTGAATCATGAATGTTGTGTGTATTATTACATCAAGGTGAGTTTATGATACAAGTTGTCTTGACAAAAATACCTAATATTAAATATTTTTACAGGAGTTGACTACATGCATCCTGACTTAAAATATAACTATGTAAGTATGAAATATATTTTTAACTCGATAGAAACGATTTTCTTAGCAAAAGCGAAAATGATTGGTTCGTTGAAAAATAATTAGGTATATTTTAAAGGAACTTGAAGGACGCAAGTAAGATTAAATTTCATGAATAAATGATTAATTTATAGATATAGAATACACGACGTAGATTTAATGATAATTTGCAGACTGTTTAAATGAGACTAAAGAATTTTTAATGTAGAAACAAACGAGCCTCATTAGTATAATTTTCTTCATTTACCAAGATTACCTCTGGTTATTTTCAGTTGCGAATTTTAAATGGAAAAGCTTTACTCATTATAAGGTACCGAGGCTATTAAGAAGTCCTGGTTTTAAAGGGTGCTTAAGTATTACCTAATAACATTGTTTAATCTCATCAATGTTAATTAGATCTGCGATTTTAATTATTTAAGTAATGTACTTACCTTATCTGAAATTGTATTTTTGGAACAATTCTTCGTAAGCTTGTTCATGTATTCTTAGTAAAAGATAACAATGGCTTAACTTTCTTGAACACACATTCGTCAAATGAAATGTTTATAGAACGTAACAGTAATTAAGATAATTAATTTCAGGATATTTTTATACGAATATTTTGTAGCTTGAAGAAGTTTCAATTGGTAGAATGGGAATTATATTAAATTCAATATGAACTAGTTTTCAAGAAATTTTTCTTTTCGAGTAACTATAATATTATAGAAAATGACAAAAAACAATTTTTTATGTTACTAGAATGCTGAGGCATCATATGACTTCAGCAGCAACGACCCCTTTCCATATCCACGATATACTGACGACTGGTTCAACAGGTATGTTAAAATCCATACTAATATTATAAATTCGAAAGTAACTCTGTCTGTCTGTCTGTTACTCAATCACACCTAAACTACTGAACCAATTTTCATGAAATTTGGTATGGAGATATTTTGATACCCGAGAAAGGACATAGGTTACTTTTTATGCCGGGAAAATGACGCAATCCCGGAAATCCCACGGGAACGGGAACTATGCCGGTTTTTCTTTGACTGCGCGTGCGAAGCCGCGGGCGGAAACCTGGTGTCATATAAGGTCATATATAGAGTAAAGAAATGTTTGTTTGATTGAACGAGCGATGTCAAGAAGTACGTGTGTCCGATTTGAAAAATTATTTCAGTGCTAGATAGCCCGCTTATCGAGGATATAATTATCATTACTCTAAGACAAATAAGAGCACAGCATTGCATGTAAAACCGCAGAGCACAGCTAGTTTTATTCGTATAATTGTTTTTAAATTTCAAAGGAGTGGAAAAAATTAGCTCTACTATGGTTCGTGTATAAGCTACAACAAGTATTCCTGTGACAAACTTAATGAAAATCAGATGAGATTTTAGAATAGATGAATTCTTATCATAACGTATCTCTTTAGATAAACTGATAAAATCGACCCTAGTAATCGAATTTGTAGTACTACTCGTATGTCTATTTTTAGTAATCTTATATATAAAAATGAATCGCAAAATGTGTTGGTAAGCGCATAACTCGAGAACGGCTGAACCGATTTCGATAATTCTTTTTTTATTATATTCCT